>CAWUFW010007489.1:0-260000 GCA_963921515.1 Calotriton arnoldi | reverse complement strand
ATGTGGCAGGAAGCTTCCTGAGTGTACCCATATCTTTTTCTGGGGAAATAATGTTCACCCAACATACTTTTGAGGGTTCTACAAAAATATATATTCCTAGGGATGAACCAGAGTATTTATTTTATTGTATTTGAGAAGGTGGCCGATAACAATGTCTGAACCTAAGAGTTGCACCCACTACTCAGAGGTGACATGCAGAAAGCATATCAAGTGCAAACCCGGCCGACATGACGGCGTGCTCGGACATCAAGAAAGCTATCCTGAAAATAATGGGCTATGAGAAATAGACCTATTGTCAGACCTTCTGTAGCATTCTGCACAAACATTCTGAAACAACAAGGCAACTGTATTTTCACTCTAATAATATGGCTTATGGATGGCTCCAAATACCAACCTGCACCAAAGAAGTGGTAAGGGAAAGGGCGTGGCGTCGGTGGGGACCGGATATGAGGTGTCCCCGTTGAGCTATATTAACTAGACTCGGCACAACATTTCCCTTTAATAATTCTCATTTTTATCTGTTGACCTGACAATTGAATTGCTGAAGCAATGCTGATTAGAAATGTACGGAAATTTTGGATTTTTCATTCAGTTTCATCAGTGAAATCTTGGCTTGGAAATGGAATACACCTCCCCCGCTTGCTGGAAAGGGAAACTAACTTTTAAGATGGCTGATGCAGTCCTCCAGCGAAGAGGGTAATAGCCAGTAGCTGAAGAAGCAGTTGAACCTGTATCGGAGCGGTTGTGAAAACCAAGCAGGTCCATTCAGGGACAGCTGTAGAGCTCCCATCGGCAGGCTTACCTCATTGCTGGGTGAGTCCGCAAACAACATTGGTGGAAGGGCACAGAACTTTGGGAGAGTGCTGAGCGGGAAGCGGAAAGGGAAATGAGATGAGATGAGTGGCTGGGCTGCCGCTCTGATAGGCAACGACACCATCATAGTTTAGGCCATTGGGGAGGCAGACCTCAGTGGCGTAACGAAACTTGAGGGGACCCCCCTGCAAAGTACATCGAGGGCCCCCCTCCGGAGTCAGTCAGGAGCTCCTAGGCCAGGGTACTGTGCTGAGGGGGGCCCCCTAGAGCTCAGGGCCTCGCTGCACTATGGGGGCTGCGGGAGCCTATGTTACGCCACTGGTGGACCTCACACAAACGTAGAGGTAAAAAAGGTGGTCAAATTCTTCTCCTGCAGCCAAATTCTTGCAGATAATAGAAACCTAATAGAGAGAATTCTCCAGGCACAAAGCCTGAACATTTATGCACTAATCAGAAAAGAATCTCCTCTAACAAAAAATAAAGCACCCAAAAACTTACAAAAGCAAAGAAATGGATATACCATCATGTAAAGAAATACCCCAAAACGCTGTGTTATCTGAGACTGCTTATAAACCCTGTCAACAAGAGTGGGCATTCAATTCTTGATGTAAGAATTAAAAAAAGACATCATTTCTACACCTGGATTTTACTGAACAATGGGATCATTTAATGCAGGAAGCAAAAACCCATACCGACCGCTTGCAGTCCCCTTAGACTGGTTGAAATGTATCCCCCGTTTTAAAAAGGCACGTATGGGTGGCAGATCCTTTACGCTCGGGGCTGCAAAACTGTGGAACTCCCTGCCGAACAATCTCCGCACTATCGATTCTGAGCCCCTTTTCAGGAAAATTGTGAAAACCTGGCTTTTTAAGGAAGACTGAGGGCCCATGACTTGGCCCTGAGCGGTCCAATGCTGTATTATTTTCCGCTTAGCGCCGGGACACCTCTGTTTGAGGTAGCTGTCGCGCTTTACAAGTGTCTGTATTATTATTATTATTATTGAAAAAACTTGAAGGATTGGCAGAAAAGGTTAACACCTAGAAAAAAACAACACAGAAGCTCGCTGGAAAAATACAAGAGGAAGAAATTTGCACATGTAGGAATAACATAAGCTGCATGGCTATCTTATTAATTTCCACTTAAAGGGGACAACATTCTACTTTTCCAAGACATATCAGCATCCACTTTGTCCAAGAGATGAGATTTCAAGCAAACTACTAACCCTTGAGGGAAAGAGAAAATTTCTTCTAGATAGGGATTTGCATTTTGCCTTTCCTTCGCTTACAATAACTGACCTCAATCAAATATTTTCCTTGTCGAAGTGAAACAACTCTTCAAATTTGCTGAGCTCCAGATCAGAGAAGGAGGCACAGAAAGACTTGAAATAGGTGGACATTCTGGCGAATGGAGAAAACTACAACCAAGTAGAGAAAGACAGGCTGGCGGACACATGAGACAGAGACAAGAGAAAGAATTATATAATGATGCGTCTAAAGATGGGTGAGGCAGCAAGACACCTGAGCTGTGAATGGCTTGGAGAAAATCTCATAACAAGAACCATCATCTAAGTAGGCTGTTGAGCACCTTTAGAATACTTGTACATCGTATAATATACTAGCCGATAGTGCCAGGCTTTTGTCGAAGGTGATGGGGGGCAGTATTTTCACCAGAACCTGCTCCATGATTTTTGTGTAGGACCAGTTTAGGTCACCAGACTAGGGTCCTGATTTAGAGTTTATTGGATGGGTACTCTGCCACAAATGAGAAAGGTATCATATCTGCATTATTATAAGTGTGTTAGGGTACAACGTGCTTGTAATGGGGCAGACAGGAAATCCGTCATATTCGTGATGGAGTACCTGTCCACCAAACTCTAAATCAGGCTCTTAATTCTGAATGCTTCTTCAGTTAATTTTTTTTAATTTTTTACTATTGTTAATTATTTTGTTGTTTGTTGCTTAAATTTGCTTAAATAATAGCTACAGAAAATGGCAAGCAAAACTTGCTGCTCTGGGCATGCAACCTTTCCCACTCATGAAAATTCGCTAATTCAAGTTACAGTAACCAATGGCACAAGCCCCGAAACTGAACAAGATTATCAACATTCTTACCGGTCCTCCAAGGAAAACACATCAGAAACATGCTGACCAACTCAATGGGCAGCGTTAAGACATTTATCCTAAATGTCAAGTGCCTCAACTCTGCTGTTAAGGTGTTGCTGAAATAGTTACACCGAAAGAGTCTCAATTTGGTTGTCTTAAAAAAAACCTGCATAGATAGAAAAGATATCTCAAAAGTGCAATCCTACTGGCACACAACATACAACGGGGCATATGTACAAGAAAAGTGGTGAAGCATGCCATTAAGCCAGGAAGGCTAACGACATGCTCCGTCACTATAGAAACGCAGGGCTGCACCATATTTACAAGAATATGGTGCAACCATTCGTTTTCCCCTGCGCTGGCGCCTAATTTAGATGCCTAGCGCCCAGCCGTGGTCCGAGCAGGTAACAGCGGTTGGGCGGTGGGGCCGTGTAAGGGGGATTCCGAGGGCCGAAGCCAAGGGGAAATTAATTATTTATTTAATTTTCCCTCTGCATCGTCCCCCTCGGCATCGTCCCTCGGAATCCCCCCTTACACGGCCCCACCGCTGTTACCTGCATGGACCGCAGCTGCTAGCGCCAAAACACAGGCACCCTTGCACCATAGTGCAAGGGTGCCTGCGTTGAGGGGAGTGATTGTTTATGGGCAGGAAGTTGTCCCTTCCTGCACATAAACAATATGAAATGGCAATTTGAAACTTCAGTGTGTGCTGCTTAATGCAGCACACATAAAAGTTGCAAAACGTCATGTTTTTAATGATTGTTTATGTGCAGGAAAGGACACTTTCCTGCACATAAACAATAGAAGGCATTTTGCTGTTTCCATGTGTGCTGCACAATGCAGCACACATGGAAAAGCTAAAAATGAGGAGAAATTAAACATTTCTCCTCGTTCCGCCAGGGTAAGACCAGGTTTTCCCTTGTGTTAATTTTGGCGCTGCTCCATGTTTACGCCACCCTTGTAAATATGAGGCAGCGTCAAAATCAAGGGGTGTTGCGGTGGAACGCCCACAGCAACACCCATTGCCCTCCCCTTTCATGCTAAGTATAGCGTGAAAGGGTATCTTATTTACAAGGCGGCGTTAAGCCACGTTAAGTGGCTTAACACTGCCTCGTAAATAAGTCGAAGCCTATATCGAACCACAACGTCTTTAAAAGTGACGCTGTGGTGGTGATAGGGGCTTTTAAATATTCCCCTACATTCTAGGGTTCTACAAGGCTAAAGTGGTAGTTATTATCCTAAACTAGATGTATGGTGTAAATAGGAAAAGGAGTTCCAAAATAAAGATGGTAGAATATATCGGATCAGAGGCACTCTGGGAAGCTCTTCTCATTTTTGGTACTAACGAAGGAAAAGAAAAGTTCTGCTCAGACTTGTTTTCCATTGTCAAAATGCCTGTACAAGAGGTGAGCTTATAATGGGAGGGTTTAAACATCGTTAAGAGTTATTTTGCCAACCCTCTACATTTTGTGTTGACAGGAATGTTAATCAGGTTTCATAACCTTAAATTATTGATGTATAGCGAGACAAACAGTCGTCAACATCAACAAGATATTGCTAGCATTTATGTGAAAGACAAAAATCCTTGGTATAGCAAGAGCTAAACTACATAAGGCACCTCAAGCGGGAAGACTGGGACTCCCCAACATAAGGAAATTGATTTAAGCAGCACAACTTGATCCCGCCAACACTTCTACTTTCCCCTTAAATATATACTGTGCGGGGGCGTGGCTAAGCGCCGACGAAGATGGCCACAGACTAGCGCGGCTCCGACGAACATCCACCAATAACCCCCATAAATCCGACTAATTGATCCATACAGGGACCGTTGGCGTTAGCTGAGTGTCCGGAGCAGGTGCTGGGGCAAGTGTGACGGCCGAGCAGTGTGCAGGGACCGAGAATCCAAATCCGGAGGTTGGGCCTTGTCGGCCGCGGAAGCCGGAACCCAGAGTGAAAGGCGGCGGCAGAGTAGAGCGGGCAAGAGGCGGAAGCTCCGGGACGCACAGACAGGGCATAGCAGAAGACGTCATCGCGACTGTGCTCGCTTAGTGTGTCGGAGCGGCCGGAGGTGCGAGAGGAAGACGTGGGGCCCGCTACCAACAACCGAGACAAGAAGTAAGCGGAAAGTAGGGAACCCCCTCCCTGCCCGCCCTAGAAAATCCACGGGCGGCGTCTCCAAGAACGGGACGGGGCCAAAGCTACCGTAGGACTTAGAGGTGGGGGAAACAGGAGGAAGGCTAGTGGGAGTGAAACGGGGGCCTCCTCCCCTCCCCCCCTTCCTTGAGGGACGAAGCGCAACTGAACAAAGGGGCCCCCCCCGGCCGGACAGAGGGGAGCCGAGGGGCAGCTGGAGACACAGAAACAGCGGAGGCGAGGGGATATTTCCCCCCAGGCACAGATTGCGACCCTCTGGCCTTGGTTCCTGGACACGTGACAATCAAGTGGAGCAGCTGCTCATCGGGTAATAAGCGGGCCCCCTGCCAAACTATATACCGGGTGGTGAGGATCCACACCGCGTGGAGGTGAATTCAAGAGCGGGAAGCCCTAACCGTAACATCTCACCTAGTCCATATCACACGGCCACAGCGAAGTCCCGAGGGGAGCAACTCAGCGCTAATAGTTACGCACACAGGGACTGGCCCGGAGGAAAAGAGCCTAAGGGAATAAGGACTGTAATTGGACTTTGAGAGTGGGGGAAATCCAACAGGCCATGTGGTGGGGAACTTCTCCCCCTCCACGGACAGGCGGCGGCGAGTACCCTCCTCATTGCAACACCTGTGGATATCCAGACGCTCCGTTCACCCCTCGGAGGCGATGGGGGGGAGGGGACCGAAAGGAGGATACCAGACCAAACTGGACAAGTTTGCGACGAGCAGAACCCACACGGGAGAAACGGAGACTGCGCCCCGAGCTCCCTGAACGCCCAACAGTCTGCAGATGAACCATCTCTTAAAGATATAATGAAGGCTATTATAACAGTGCAAACATCCTTGGAGCAAAGACTAGACACTGTAATTAGTGAAGTAACATTGCTCAGAGCGGATTTGGGAAAAACAAGAGACACAGTAGCCACGATGGAAGACACAGTAGCAGGTATCCAAACAGACTCACAGGCCATGCAGCAACAAGTCAAGAAACTTCAGGGCACTTGTCGCGACCTTGCGATAAAACTGGATGATTACGAGGGAAGATCGCGCCGAAACAATATTCGCATAATTGGGGTACCGGAACGAGCAGAAGGACCGGCAACAGATCTTTTCGTGGAAGACCTCATCACCAAACACGTGTGGCCCCAGAAACTTTCAAAATTCTTCACTGTAGAAAGAGCGCAACGGGTCCTGGGCGGGAGGCCCAGACCCGGAATGCCACCCATACCCATCCTGGCCCGCATATTCAACAGGGTCAACAGTGCTAGGAATAGCATGAAGCAAGATCTACAATGAAAAAAGGGACAATTGGTTTGAATAGACTCAATTATTAACCTGACCATGATAATTGTCAATTGGGTCCCCTAAACACAGAAGGGGTGATGGGTGGAGGAAGGGGAAAACCCCATAGTTCCCCCGAAATGAGACAGAATGGGGAAGGGCGACAGACCCTCTGCATAGTTGGGGAATCGGGCAGTTCTAGGCTCGGATTGCAGGGAAGCAGGGAGGGGGGTAATCGTTATTCATGTTCTAAATCTACGAGGGCATTGGGAAGGGAGGGTAAGGGTGGGTATGGGATCACCCATAATCATGGGTTACGGGATAGGGAGTTCACTTGTTTGACAGGAAGAATTAAAAAGGCTGGGATGAGTAGACCAGTTTCTCGGCATAGAGACAGGGAGGACCTGCGGTATCCTCAGAAAATTAGGGGAACACATCCGAACATAAATTGGCATAACAAACACCACAACTACAATAAAGGCTGACGAGAGGGGCATAGGCCCGGAATGAGACTTCTCTCCTGGAACGTAAATGGACTGGGGGATAGAACCAAGAGAGGAATGGTACTCCAATACGTAAAACGCCACACCCCGACATAGTTCTACTTCAAGAAACACATCTTGTCGGTAATACCTGTAAAGCCCTAGACAGATGGGGCTATAAATTGATTGCCCATGCGGGATTTACGTCCGGCTCGAGAGGGGTGGGGATATTACAAAGAAAGGCCTTTCCCTTAGAGGTGAATCGAACCTGGGCTGACACCTTGGGATGATACGTGGTGGTTTCAGGGTCCTGGAGAGGGAAGGTGATAAATATAGTTTCGGTCTATGTCCCCCCAACATTGCATACACAAACATTCCAAGACATAGGAGATATATTATTGGGATTGCCGGAGGGAGAACTCCTGATCGGAGGAGATTTTAATTCCGTGATCTCTGTGAGTGTAGACAGATACCCACAGCGTCCCACACAACAACTAGCTCTAAACTGTTAGAATTTCTGAACGCGATGGGATTGGGAGACGTGTGGCGTACCTACAACCCCACTGCACAACAATATACGTTTTACTCGGGAGCCCACACTAGCCTCTCAAGAATAGATTATATAATCACATTGCCCGACTTAATGGGAAATTTCAAAGAGATACGACACATGGCAAGGGGAATATCGGACCATTCACCACTATGGGCGGTGTACTCTGAAATGGGGTCCCTACAGGGGGGGAAGGACGAAGATAGATCCATGGTGGCTAAAGATCCCAGAAATTAAAAAGAACTTACTATTAGTGACAGAAAAATACTTTAAAGAAAACATGGGATCGGTCCAATCCACGTTAACGCTATGGGAGGCATACAAAACCGTGGTACGGGGTCAGGCTATTTCCTTAATTGCGGGGCACAGGAAAGAGAAAAAAGCAGCGATGGAAAAAATTGAGGGCGAAATCCTTGACATTGAGGGTGCGCTTACAGACAATAACGCAGAGGAAGCTAGGCATATTCTCGATATCAAAACGAAAGAGTATCGAGACATGGCCACAGATGCAGCCAGGATTCAGCATATGGCAACCAGGAATAAAATATATGAGCTAGGAGATAAGACAGGGAAATTGCTGGCCTGGCTGGATCGGCGGGAACAAGCAAATAGGATAGTTACCACTCTAACCTCAAAAGATGGTGAACAGCTTAGGGAGCCTCAAGCAATTGCAAACGAATTTGCAACCCATTACACGGAAGTGTATTCGCCCTCCGGGAACTCAACAGCAGAGGAGGCGAAAGAATTGCTTGAAGACATGCCCATCCCGGCCCTGGATGCAGAGGCCCTGACTCTTACGGAGGAAGACATAACGGAGGAAGAGATAGCACAGGCGATCCGAAATATCCGATCGGGGAAAGCATCAGGGCCCAACGGCATCCAGATGGAGCTGTATAAAATCGCCTCAACCACGTTGACCCCCCATCTAAAAAACATGTACAATGAAAGTCGGGAGCTAGGGGCATTGCCTGAGGATCAAAGTCTTGGATCCATAGTAGTGATCCACAAAGAGGGTAAACCTAAAGATAAATGCACGTCCTACCGGCCTATCTAGCTGAAAAACGCGGAAGCGAAAATCCTTGCCAAGGTACTTGCCGATCGCCTCATCCAAGTACACCCCCGATTGGTACACCTGGACCAGTCAGGTTTCATGCCAGGGAGGAATACAGCGCTAAACCTTCGCAGACTTAATGGCGCGCTGGTAAGGGTGGAGACAATACAGGAGGACGCAGTGGTCATGTCTCTCGATGCTCGTATGGCCTTCAACACCGTAGAGTGGCCATATATGTTTGCAGTGCTGGAGAAAATGGGGTTCGGTCCTAATTTCAGGGCATGGGTTAAGCTGCTTTACGCAGACCCTGTGGCAAAAGTGGTGGTCAATAATACAACATCCCACCGATTCCCACTGAAGAGAGGAACGAGGCAGGGGTATCCTCTGTCGCCCCTGATTTTCGCACTAATGTTGGAACCCCTGGCTTCTTGGGTCCGGAGGGACCCAATGGTCAGGGGATTGCGTTGGACTCATGAATGGGAGGGCAGAATATCCCTATATGCCGATGATATCCTTTTGTATTTGGCGTCCCCTAAACATTCAATTCACAGGGTTTTAAATATATTCTCCAACTTTGGAAGGTACTCAGGCTATAATATAAATTGGTCCAAATCCACCATCTATGTGTTACATGGCAAATCCCCAGCACTTCCCGCAGACTGCGAGGCGGGTATAGTAACGGAGGGCTTCCGCTACTTAGGAATGTTCATAACGACAGACCCAAATCTCTTTTACGACCGTAACTTGCTGCCCCCCCCCCCTGCGGCACCTACAAGAAGATGTAAACCACTGGAAGACACTGCCCCTCTCCCTGCTCGACAGGGCAGCTCTTTTTAAAATGATGGCACTCCCCCGTTTTCTCTACATCTTACAAAATACACCATATGCTATACCCCCAAATACTTTACGGCGATAGAAAACGAACAAAGAAAGTTATTATGGGAAGGAAAGCCATAGAGAATTGCTCACCAAAAGCTAGTTCGGGGTTAGTATGATGGAGGAATCGCATTACCCGACATACGGAGATATTATTGGGCGTCCCAACTGGTTGCTATTAACCACTACATGTATCAGTCGCCGGACGATCCAGCATATCGTATGGATAGGTATGTTCTGGGTAGGAGGGGATACATGAGAGCGCTGTACACCTCACCGGGACCGACCAAAACCACGGTTCAACTGTGGCATACGGCTCAGAAACAGTTGGGGTGGGAAAATAAGATCACGCAACACACCCCACTTTGGGATGCAGAAATACTTGGGCATATGGGCATACATCAGGGATTCGATAAATGGAACCTCACAGGGATATGTTTTGTTATCTAGGTACTTGTAAAGCGCGCAGCTACTCAATCGAGTGTCCCGGCGCTGAAGACCTCTAGGCGGGGCTGACAAAAAAGATGACCAAGGTTTGAATAGTGTACTATTGCTGAAATAACCAAGTTTTCAGTGCCTTTCTGAAAGTGAAAAGGTCCAGCATCTGTCTGAGGACCAGATCCAATCCAAAGTTGAGCAGCTTGCACCTGGAAGTAGCGTCCGCCTATTCGAGCGCGGGTGAACTTGGGGATAATTGCCTGCTGCAGTGATGATGATCTCAAAGTTCGGCGTGGGCAGTAGAACTGGACTCTTTTCCTGATGTATGAAGCATCTGTTCCATGGAGGGCTTTAAAGGCCAGAACGCCCGTTTTAAAACTGATCCGCTTACGGATCGGCAACCAGTGCAGGGATTTCAGATGGGGCAACATCCGTGTTCTGGGGCCGAGCATAAGAATTGCCCTTGCAGCTGCGTTCTGTGCCACCTGTAGACGTGTTAGTAGATATTCCGGTATTCCTAGGTACAGAATGTTAACATAGTCCAGCCTAGATACTATCAAAGCCTGGACCACTGTTTTCCTGTGTCTGACCGGAAGAAGGGGCAGGTGGGTGATCTGTGGTTGCGGGGCAATGTACGAACGTTTGAAGTACTTCAACAGGAGTACGAATTATCTAATACAGAAACATTTTGCTATCTACAGATTAAACATGCATTGCAGGGAGCGATCCCCAAGGGCGCCAAACTCCCGGAGTCCTCTCCGCTGGAAGACAGAATCCTAATAGATCGTATAACCAAGAAAGCAATATCCTTAACATACCAGAAACTGATAAATAACTCCCCGGACCCCCTCACCAAACTTAGAGACAGCTGGCAGGTCGACAAAGGGGAAATGGATGAAGAGGACTGGCAAGACGCTTTGTCGTCCCCGAAAGAAGTGGCCATATCGAGCAAGTTTCGGCTGGTGCAGCTGAAAATATTACACAGAATATATTACTCGCGTAGTCGGCTAGTGAGAATGGGCAAACTAGAAGATGCCTCCTGTGGAAAAGGGTGCGGCCTGGAGGGTATATACCACCACATGATTTGGGAATGCCCTAGAATGCAACTATATTGGGAATCCATCACACGAAAGCTGTCCGAGGTTACAGGGATAGAATTGACCCCCACTCCGAGCTGGTGTCTCCTCAATGTATGGGAACCCACAGATCTTAGTGAGAAGGGGCGGCTCTGGGTCACATTGGGACTCATAATCGCAAAGCAAAATATTGCCAGACACTGGGGGGCCCTGGAGGTGCCGGGCGTACGTGAGTGGGAGAGAGACCTGGATTGGTGTATGGTTGCGGAGAATACGGTATATGCAAGTAGGGGGTGCCCTAAGAAATGGGAGCAGATCTGGGGCATGTGGAATGCATACCGTGGAAATCTGTGTGAGAGCCCGAGGGTAGAGATGCAGAGGAGAGTAAACCCCATGGAGGATTCACCGTAATAGCAATAGGCATAGTGTGGAAAGCAGAAAGGCTGCATGGTGAAAGAGACATGCCCAGGAATGTAAAATTGTACAAATAATGACAACGGGTACCGAAATAATGTGTAAATTGTTATGCTTCCTGTCACTTTAATAAAAAGAATTAAAAAAATATATATATATACTGTGGATCCATCATAAGAATCACATTCTAGCCCTCCAGTATTAATTATCATTGTCCTACTTTGTTTTAAACCAATGGAACTAGGCAGTTCAATCAATATAAATCTTTATTCGGCAAAAGAAATCACCATAAAAGAATGCAGATCAAAGACAATAATAACAAATTCATAGTTAGTAAAAACAAACAATATATTTACTCATAAAACTGTGAACGTTAAAACAGTTGATCAGGTCTCGTTCTCCTAGGCACTCAGACAGCTCGTAAAAAGAATAAAACAGTAAAGCCTCTGAAGATACATCAGGGCAGGCCTAACTTTTTTCAAACACTTCCTCGGCCAGCTGAAATAAGAACGAAACATTAAAAAATGCAGCATATCCTGCAGAGACAAATTGTCACAGCCGGAGGGTGCCCTTGCCTCAGGCCATACCCACCCACATGGAGTTGCCAAGAGATGATGCGATTGATTGAATCAAAACCTTGCGAATAAGAACCTGTCATGGTGTGAGCGAACCATGACCAGATACGGCTCCATCTCCTGCACAGTTTTTAAGAGCATGTGGCCTCAGACTGATTGCTTCTGAAGTTCTGAGCCTTCTCTCTCCAAACAAGAGCGTTCCAAAAACAACCTTTTAACACTCCCCAACTCGCAGACAGAAAGAGGGGTAGGGCCCGCAAAAATGTCAGACCTACCTATGGAGAAAAAGGCTGCCTTAACATAGGCTATCCACGGTATGCTGTTTGCACGATCGAGGGGAAAACAGTCCTCAAGGATCAATCAGCTTAGCTTCAGTTCCGCCCTGCTCCAGATCTTGATCCAGTACAGGACTTAAGGATATCAGGTCTGAAACTTGTTCAAGCCCAACCTCCGCATGCACGGAAAAGGCTGGGATAGACTGTGGGACCTGAACCAACTTGCGTAAGAAATTATTCTCCATCATTTGGATCTAATCCAACTTGACATACCCCCAGAACTCACTGCCATAACAGAGCAGTGCAATGCACTTGGCCTGATAGATTTTTAAGAGATCCCTTGGTGCCCTGGAACCAAGCCTAATAGCGAAACTAAGAGCCGGCCCCTTTGTTTTTACAGACTCTCATCTTTTTTCTTCGACCAAAAGTTTCCAACAATTATTAAAATCAAATAAAACACGCAAGTAGGGGAATGCCTTAACTTTACTCACGGTAAAATTGCATACTTTAAAAGTCTTGCTGCTTGTCGATTTGGGGCCCACTACCATTACACACGACTTCGAAAAGTTAACCAACAAGTCAAGGTGCCCCATAAAAGACACTTACCTGGCCAGCAGCAGATCCAACCTGAAGACGGTCCAAGCCATAAGGACCGCGTCATCCGCATTTAATAAAACAGGGAGAAATCTGTCACCATCCTTAGGGCAGTCAGCCGAAACTGATAAAAGCGCAGACTCTAACCCGTTCACATACAAAGTGAACAAAAAAGGTGCAAGTATGCACCCCTGGCGAACCCCACAACTCGTCAAGAATGAGCGAGTACACGCTGCACACTGAGATAAACGCACTGAGGCAGAAGCCTTTGAGTGGGGATCAGCTAAAAGGGCCACAATACTAAAGTCCACCCCATCTCATTGAGCAAAGACCAGCGTTTCACCCGGTTCACCGTATCAAATGCGGATGTCAAGTCCATAAATACTAGATGTAACGATTCAGACGGGCCACCGTGTATTTATTAATAATTAGATGGAGATTCAAACATTGGTCCAAGGTCGACCTCCCCACCTTAAAGCCATATTGAACATCGCTAAAAATGTTATTTTCTTCTGCCCAATTGCACAACCTATTTAAAATCACCCACCCCAATACATTAACCGTTGCATCCAGTAAAGAAATTGGTTGATAACATTGCGAGTTCTCTTTGTCCCACTTCTTAAAAATGGGAACAATCACGGCGGTGAACCATGAGGGTAACGACCTCTCCTGTGCAGCTGCATTCAGGACCTGCCGGAAGCAACTCCTTATGTCATGGTCCTGGAGAATGTCCCCCCCCCCGCTCCAGCACTATTGGGGAATCATATCAGGAACTTAAGAACAAGGTAATGCACTGGCTTACCTCACATCTCTCTCATAGGAGGGAGCAGATTCTATCATCATGGCACAAAGAGTATGCTGGATTGGCAATGGTGGGAAACCTTGAGCGGGAGACTGCATGGTGGTTAACTTTAATGACCCCTGGCTAGCGGGTGACCTACTTGCTGTTGCCTCTCGATTGACATCAGGTACACCAGAGATAGTCGCCCTGCCTCTGGATTTCTTTTACAGACCGGGTAGCTTAGCTAGCACACTAGATTTTCATCACTCTGTTTGGGGGTCCTGTCCAGTTAATGATCATCTTGTACTTAGGTCGTCCCCCTTGTGCCCAACACCAACAGATTTCTCCCCTTGAGTGGTTTGGAGTCCTGCGATTGACTGGATTCAGGTGATTCTTCCCAGCCTCGTAGGGACCTCAGTGTTTCTCCGGTAGTTCTACCACTGCACCCTAAGGGCCTTAAGTTACTGTATTGGGATATTGCAGGTCTTTCCTCGAAGTTTAGTGATACTAGGTGGGTACAGTTTGTAAATCCTTTCACATAATTTGTCTCCAAGAAACTCGCGAAACTGTAAATCGCTTCTTCCTTGAGGGATACATGACTTATTTCAAACCTGCTGTACCCTCAACGGCAGGAAGGGTGAAGGGGGCTTAATTATGTTTTTCAGAATTTATTTGAGTGATCACATTTCGGCCCTCAGTTGGCATGTGTGCACAACACAGGGAGTACTTCCTTTACTGCCTGGCTGTTTTCCAATGGTTTAAATCAATTTTTATAATAGTAAGTAGGGTAGCTCAGACCCCTGCGGAGTCTGCCATCTGGATTGTGTTTTGAGCTCCATTACAACGAAGGGTGATGGCCAAGCTCAAATTGTCTTTGTCTGTGATTTCAATTGTCATTTATGTAAACCTCCTCGAGATAGCCATGCCTTAACTTGCAGTGCTGGAGCGGGGGATGGGGGGACATTCCCCAGGACCATGACATAAGGAGTTGCTTCCGGGGGCAAGTTTAGAACTCCCTAGGGGGTTGATAGGAAACTCTGGGCGCAGACTTCCCCCTTTAAAGCCCAAAGGGTGGGTGGGAGCAACTATACAACTAGTTTCCCCTATGTCCCTTGGCTTTGATACGACTTGGATGGGACCTGCGACTCCGAGGTCATAGGTTGACACAGGATCCCTCACAGGGCCGATATGATCAATTGGCCTATCTCCCTGCTCCTGGCCTATCCCCACACCACCCTCCCCTTAATCATCAAAGAGAATAACTCTGAAACCCTGCCTTCAATGTGAGAAATTCTCACCAGGATTGGATCCAACCTATTGTGTAGCAGTGTCTCGAGGTCCCTGATCAAAACATTCCTAAGGGAATAAGGGAAGGGCCCCCCTCCTCTCCAGATAAGTTAGAAATGGGTTGAGCCGCCGGCAGAGCCTCAATAGGAGGCTGGGCGGATACACAAGCCTTCCATTTCTGCTTCCACCTCGGGCTGATAACCGGTGTGGTGGAAATTATAGATCTATCCATACCAGGAATAGCCCCTCCATGATCATCCTCGCAATCCCCCAACTGTCCCGTCATGAAGGGGCCCCTCCAAACTGGAGCAGGTGGGTGACCTATGAGGTGTGCAAGGGGCACATCCCTGTCCAACGAGAGCCTCCTTTCAACCAGTTCTATTTCTTTGGATACAACCCCCACTGCTTGATGGAGAAAGCCTTCTATGGGAGAAACACGCGAAGCAGCAAAGTGGGGCGGAGGTTTGGTAGAGGGTCTTTTCTTTTCTCCCATGATCGCAACACCCTTAAGCACCATTTAACCCCTTAACAAGGTAAAAACCAGCACAATAGTTCCACTTTAAAATCACCAGTGGATATCCAGGCAAAAAAAGTCAAACGTGACAGTCACAAAAAAATGTCACAGAAAGAAAGTACCTTGTCCTTGACCTGGGTGGTATATTACACCGGGGCAGGTAACCTCTAATTTGCTGCACAACGGAATATGAGCCAAATAGGGTGGCCCGCCCCGCCTCTTTTTGCCGCTGACGGGCGGAGACGGGCCCTCTTTTGGCCCAGTTTTCGCCTAGTCATGTCCCGTGCAGCGGGAGCCCGGTACGGGTAAAATAGGCACCCCCCACGCAAGTGCTGACGTTGACGGCTTTCCTGCTGCAGTGAGACTTGGGGCTTGGAGTCCGCCCCCACCAACAAGCAGCTTCTGGTCCCGCACAGCGGGAGCCCGGCACGGGTATAATAGGTGACCCCCGGCGCAAGTGCTGACGTTGACGGCTTTCCTGCTGCAGTGAGACTTGGGGCTTGGAGTCCGCCCCCACCAACAAGCAGCTTCTGGTCGCGCACAGCGGGAGCCCGGCACGGGTATAATAGGTGCCCCCCGGCGCAAGTGCTGACATTGGCGGCTTTCCTGCCGCAGTGAGACTTGGGGCTTGGAGTCCGCCCCCACCGACAAGCAGCTTTTGGTCCCGAGCAGCGGGAGCCCGGCACGGATCAAATAGATGCCCCATGGCACAAGTGCTCACGTTGGCATCTTTCCTGCCGCAGTGAGACTTGGGGCTTGGAGTCCTCTCCCCACGGACAACCAGCTTCTGGTCCCCAGGCAGTTAGATCAAATGAAATCACAGCTTACATCTCTCCTATTACACTGACAGTCTAGACTTTCCCCCGGAACAGTAGGCTCTGGGTTTAAACGCTGGAAACACAATAACCTCTTCTCAAGGAAGAATTCTTCTGAAATGGACAATTCATTGAGAAACTTGAATAGAAAAGTTTGACTTGAATCCAACAGACTTGTTTTGTATAATCTAAATTTTGCACTGTGCTTCTACAGATGAGGTAAAAAAAAAAAAGAAGCAATGAGTGAAAAAAACACCATTTGAAGAACTGTTTTCACAACACCAGACTAGAAAGGATTTATCTGCTATATACTCATTATTAAAATGTCCAGATTTCCATTTAACACGCACATACGTAAGATTTGAGAGACCTACATTGCGAGACTACAGAAGATTATTGGTCAGTGATTTGGGCACAGGCGATGAAATATCAATTTGTTTACACCCAAAGAAAACACTTGCAAGATAATCATCTGTTGGTACCGAACCTCAACTCCTTTTAGAGCTAAATTCAATAGTTCAAGCTTATGATGGAAGGGATGTTCATCATGAAGCACATTGTTACACAAGTGGTGGTCCTGTCCCCATGCAGAGTCACACTGGAGGGGGATCATCTTCTCATACATAAGAGTTATTACAGGCACTGAACTATAAATGAACCCCTAGTTCTCCTTTTAGGAGTTATTGGTGTACCCTCTTATAATAAGGTCAGGTAGAGTGACATTTCAAATCATGTCAGCAGCTAGATTAGTTATTGTACAAACCCGGAAACTCCCGTTCCACCACTAGTAAATTTCTTAGCTTAAAATCTTCAACATATCTGCTATGGAAAGGTTCACAGCCACTGTTATAAATAAATTAGATAAGAGAGAAAAGATATGGGTTCCATCCTGGACATATGCTAAGAAAGTAGAAAGTGCAATAGATAATAAAGATTTTATGGCAGTAGTGGATAAGTACTCAAATGTTTGCAAGATGACATCTTCTTGTTCTTAGAGACACAATTAAGTGGGTTGAGTAGGATTTCTGAAGGATGTGCTGAATTATTGCAAAGTGCTAAACCGTATATAAATTTATAGAAGCCAATCACCTGTAGAATTTGAGTCACTTTTAATTTAATTTTTCTTTTTACAAGACTTACAGGTTTTTAAATAAATCTGACTGCGCTTGATACAGAATGCGGTTTTCTTTATTTGAGGAGGAATAGTGAATTGCACGTTTACAATTAAATGGGGAACTGAGATTTGCAGGGTATGAGCCACTGATTGATCAGGAGGAGGACGAGAACTACCCGAGGAAGTCTCCTGTCTGTTCCCCGAGTGGTCTATTTTCCCATTTTTGTGACAGGTGTATCACTTGTAAACCCTCCTTTGGGTTTTGCTAAACAGTCTTTGACAAAATGTCCCTTCTTACCACAATATAAGCAAAGACCCTTTTTGCGGCGGGACTCTTTTTCTTCAGAGGTCAAAGGTTTTCTTATACCTCCTATTTCCATGGGTTCACAGGTATCTTGAGGCATTGAGTGTGGTTTTTCTTTTGGACGTATCGTGGTTCTAAATTCTACACGTTTCTTGTCACCTCGACGATCTGCAACTCTATGATCTAACCGAAGACTCAACGCTATAAGGTCTTCACAAGTTCTTGGTTGAGGATCAATAGGGGCTATCAGATCTTTTAATTCGTCTCGTAAACCTTGGTAATATAAAGCTGATCTTTTGTCCTCTGGCCAATTTGTTTTAGCTACAAGACGATTGAATTGGGTTAAATAGTGAACCAAGTCTTTGTTGCCTTGTTTTAACTTAAGTAATTCTCGGTCAGCTGACCCGGTAATTGTTCGTCGGTCAAATACTTTCTCAAATTCGCTCTTAAAGCGACTCCAACTGTAGAGTAACGGATCGTCAGCTTGCACCAAAGGAACTGCCCACATTGCAGCATCACCACTAAGATAAGAAATTATAAAGGCTATACGGGATTGGGCATCAGGAAATGCCGTGGGTTTCACCATGAAGTGTAATTTCACGTGTGTTAAAAAGGTTTGAAAGGTGTTGGGGTCTCCTGAAAATCGTTCTGGGGGAGCCAGAGGAACAGTAAGCAGGACGGTCACAGAGACAGTAGAGCCTGGGGAGGTACTAGCAGTAGCCGTTGACACAGGGTGTGTAGGCGTTAACTGTGTCTGTAATTGAGTTACTCTATTGGCTAATGCTGCTGTCTCTTGTCTTGCAGCAGACAGTTCTTTCTGCATATTGCCTAACATGGCACATAAGTCCTCTAAGGTGGCCATCGTGAGGTTACTGCTCAGGAGGAACCACAATTCGTGGGCGTATATGAATCTATAGAAGCCAATCACCTGCAGAATTAGAGTCACTTTTAATTAAATTTTTCTTTTTACAAGACTTACAGGTTTTTAAATAAATCTGACTGCGCTTGATACAGAATGCATAATTACTACATTTTCTCTGTTGCAAAACCTAAATAACAAAATATACAAGCTCTACATTTGGCCATGCAAAAATGGGTGTGTTAATACCCAAAGGCAAATCCTTTTTGTGTGGTGGACCAGCCACCTCACATACAGAACCTACGCTACTATGCACTTATCGGGCCTGTCCCATCGCCCCATCATGCCGAACAGACCTTCCTCTACTCTACAGTTAATATAATGAAAGATGTATTAACCAATCAGAGTACCATTTTTTAATTTCCCTACTAATGCTACAACTGTGCCAATCACTTCACACCAAAAGCATTTCTCGGGAAGATCTGAGACATTCCTGCCTTGGAGATCAATAGGAAGATAAATTATATACCAAATTGACCCTCAGATCTTTGAGTATACTGAGTGGGGCAATATTGCCAAAACTTCCCACAGCGGAGCTGTCAAGATCCTAATGCTATATTAGATTCCTCAGGAGCAGTACCCTCAAGAGGCCCACCTTCCAGCACCTTTGACTCAGGCTTAGTTGCACAGAGTATCAAAGGGGCTAGACGAGGGGAAGGGAATTTCGGGAGGGTACTGCGGGGAGGGAGATCTGGAACGAGACAAAGTCTTTGGTTAGCACTCTTGATAACTCCTAATATCTAAACTCTACTTGTATGCATATATAAACATTTGAACAATAGCATACCTGTAAAAGAAAAGATTCATATGCCTTCTGGTAGATAGTATAATCACTTGTGAATGATATTCCAATGTTCATTTGAATGATATGCCAATGTTCAGGTCTTCATGAATATTAAATAACCACTGTACCAAGTTTAACTGTTTATCTTTGGTACCACACTATTTTACATCAGGTTGCTCATAGTCTGTATAATATTATCGTAATCAGCATATCATATTCAGCTTTGTTTCTTTCACAATCAGCTTTACTTGTTTTCGATAATCTTGTCATCAAAATAACTGAATACTACAAACTCAAGGCATAAAATGGTTAAAGCACTAAATGTTCAAAAAGCCTCTTCACGGAATGAAAGCTATAACTGAAGCACTAAATGTTCAAGAAGCCTCTTCACGGAACGAAAGCTATAACTGAATTGTAGTAACTGCCCAAGGGTCGCTCCCCACAGAGCAGTAACACGTAAAAAACAACAATGTCCAGAGTCGCTTCAACGAAGCGGAGCTTTGAAATGCAGCAAGAATTAAGAGCCGCCCACCCAGAGCGGTTACCAGAGGAATGACAAATGCCCACGGGGGCCGCTCCCGTGGAGCGGAAAAAACAGATGCGTGACTGTTGGTGAAATTAGCCGGCGCTTCGTTTTTTTAAGTCTATCGGGACACTCCACACACATTCGATCCTACCTGCAGCCAGAAGAACAGAGGGAGGATCCCGGAAGCAGGACTCTGCCGGAAGCCGATGCAGAAACCAGTTCGGAGGAAACCGGTACTACCGCTGCGTCCCAGACTCAGTATGCTCAATAAGCCGCACTGAGAACTGGGCGTGGCAAGTATTCATACTTACGAGGATCCAAGATGGCGGCTCCCTGTGTAAAAGTACCAGAGCTGCAAGGGGACAAATAACCTTTAGTGTTTATAGTCTGTTTCAAGTCAGCAGCAGCAAAATACCAACAAGCATTGGCAAAAACAATGGGATATCTGATGAGTAAAATAAGAAAACATAAATTAGCACAAACCAAAAGTTTAAGGACAGTGTCTGGAGCACATGTAAGGCTGACAGAGCCTCAAGTCATCAACACATCTTGTTTCTTTTTGTTTCTGACCAAGTAAGTTTCATGACCAAGTGAGTTTCATGACAGTCCACCCCATCAAAAATACTGACATTCCCAGTTACACTGGAGCTTCTGGGTGATGAGCATGGAACGCTCGTATGAAACGTGGAGCATGCACAGCGTCACTCGGTTCCCATGAGCCTTCTTCTGACCCATAACCTTTCCAGGAAACCAAATACCACAATTTTCCTTTGACGCGTTTGCTATTTTTGATACTTTGCACTTCATATTCTTCTTGATCTCCAATAAGGCGAGGAGGTGGATGTGATCTTTGTTTTTGCTCTGCGGGTTTCAAAAGAGAAGTATGGAAAACTGGGTAGATTTTCATTGACTTTGGTAGTTTCAGCTTAAATGCAACTGGGTTGATGCATTGTATTATCTAAAATGATCCGATGAATCGCGGGTGGAACTCATACTTTTTCTTAAATTGAAAGTGTTTTGTAGAGAGCCATACCAGGTCTCCAGGTCTATAGAGGTCCTGCTTTTCTTTTTCTATCAGCAAATTTTTTGTACACTATTTTTGCTTTTGTCAAGTTCTGTTGTAATTTTTGCATGATTACGGCCATCTCTTGTAGTCGGGAATTCAGCAACGGTATGTTTGTGTTGCATTGTGGTACTATTAATGGTGAACAGTGTGGGTGACATACAGTGGCGGCTGGTGACATATGAAAATGGTGAGGCGTAAAATAATAGTCGTACTGCACTGTGGCGAGCGAGTGTAGCGAGCGAGCCCAAACAACCTACAGGGGGTGCGGGGGGTTCCCCCCCAAAATTTTGGGGAAAAAGAGTGGACAAATGGTGCATTTTCAAGCAAATTTGAGAAATTAAAATAATAATAATACATTTAAATGACCTAACACATGAAGTCAAGTTGGAATAAAGTAATTAGAAGTAGCAATGAGAAGTAGACATGTAAAATAAATTACAGCATGGATTTTAGTGAAATGTGAGGTGTAATATAATGACTTTCTCAAGTAAATGTGCTGGAGATTAGACTCCCAAAAGAGTTGATCTCTTATTTAAATAAGTCAAGTCAAGAGATACTTTATTTCGGCCTTATAAGGCCATAAAAGCACAGGTAAAACATATAAAAATACAGTACAATCGATACAGCTATTTCAGTATAAAAATTGTGCGTACAAGTTAAAAGGTTTGATCATTAAAAAGATTAGAAGGTATAGTAAATATCCTAAGAAGGCTCTGAGTATCTCAGACATGTAATGCAAGTTCATAAGTTAAAAGGCGGAGTTAAAAAGCAGAGTCCCGGGTCATGGTGGCGACATAGGGTGGATAGTTAGACTTGCTCTTTCTTTAAAACTGCTCGGCGTACACACCACATTGAAAACAGATAACGGGACACTGAAAAAACAATTGGCATACTGCTATCATATTTTAGGATCCTATAGGCCTGTAAGCAATGGGAGGTTCCAAGGTTCCTACATAACTGTCGTAGCCAGCAATGTCTTATTACCTTATATGTTGGGCAAAAAAACAGTACATGTAGGTCTGTCTCCGTACAATTTTTGCAGGTCGGACAATCTTTAGTGGAACTGCCCCCCCCACTTGTGAGTAGCAGCACATAAGGGAAGTGCACCATGCCTAAACTGCAAATAGAGTTTTTTGGCAAGAGAAGGCTCTATATCATCTATGCTAGATTCTAAACTATATTGCAGTTTGACTTCTAGGAAGGATATTGTAAGTGTGCCTGTCCTGGGGCCCCTCAGTAGTAGATTGAGATTGTAGTCCTTAAAATTCTTAATCAAAGCCTTCCTAGGTGTTAACGGGCATCTATCTTCAGCACTATCCCACAAATCTCCCATTCCAATGGATAGCAAGGAATTCTTGATGTAAGTGAGCCAAGATATTTTACTTGCACCATTGAGGTTTGCCACTTCCCTCAGTTCCTCTCTGTACATAGATAATTCTGGGGTGCTCCATAAGCGGCGCCAGTATAGCAGAGGTCTGAGGGCAACCTCCAGTGCCATTGGGCTAACTCCAAGATCCATTCGGAGCGGGGTTAGTGGTGATTACGGCCATCTCTTGTAGTCGGGAATTCAGCAACGGTATGTTTGTGTTGGATTGTGGTACTATTAATGGTGAACAGTGTGGGTGACATACAGTGGCGGCTGGTGACATATGAAAATGGTGAGGCGTAAAATAATAGTCGTACTGCACTGTGGCGAGCGAGTGTAGCGAGCGAGCCCAAACAACCTACGGGGGGTGCGGGGGGTTCCCCCCCAAATTCTTTTGAAAAAGAGTGGACAAATGGTGCATTTTCAAGCAAATTTGAGAAATTAAAATAATAATAATACATTTAAATGACCTAACACATGAAGTCAAGTTGGAATAAAGTAATTAGAAGTAGCAATGAGAAGTAGACCTTAAAACATGTAAAATAAATTACAGCATGGGTTTTAGTGAAATGTAAGGTGTAATATAATGAGTTTCTCAAGTAAATGTGCTGTAGAATAGACTCCAAAAGAGTTGATCTCTTATTTAAATAAGTGCATGGCACACATACTTTGAGATGAGGAGGCATAGTTTAATTCTATAATTTTTCCCTGTGCCGAAGGGTTCATTATATTTGCATTTTCTAGCATGTCAGAGATGCTACATGAGCTAACACAGAGTTCACTCATGTCAGACTTCTACGGTATTCCTGCCGGGGAATCATTCACAAGGAATAATTCATTCTCTTTTCAGAGATTCAGTGATGAAGCCGGGCTCATAGCAGCAGTTCAGCGCCTATGGCCTCAGTTACTGACAGTGCATCGCAAAGTGACAGAGCAAAGTTTAACCAGATGATTTTTTTAAAAAGAGGAGACATTTCTCATTAATATTGATTTGCAAGATTAAAGTTACAAGTGCTCTCGCTGCCTATCCTCAATACACCATGCAGTATGATGAATGGGAGGGACGACTTAGCGTACATGTCCAAAATTATTTACTTGAAGGTCCTCAATCATCATGAGCTGTACCCTCCATTGTTTCTATCTGTCTCTTCCACTGTCACTGTCTGTCTCATCATTCCGATACCTTTCTCTACCATCTCACTACCCGTTTCATCATCACATAATCAGTCTCCTCCATCTCCACTCTCTTTTCCAACATCAATACCTGTCTGTTCCATTACCACTTCTGGTCTTTTTCTGTCATCACTATTTGTCTCATTTTCCCTATCTTTTCCAACACCACTATCTTTTTTGGCACTACCTGACTCTTCCACCATCACTTCCTTTCTCCTCCACGATCATTGCATGTTTCTTCCTCAAATACTAGCTGTCTCTTCCACCACCACTTCTTTGGCATTGCATGTCTCTTCCAAAATCACTGGCTAGCTCTTCCAACTTGGCATTGTATCTTTTCCACCTCTGCTACTATTTGCACCATCCCTCTAAAGAGTTTTCTTTTTTGAATTGGTATGTCACAGTAGGTCACAGTGTGTCACCTCATGCAATATGTGACTTCAGCGAGCCCCAAAGATAAATTAATTCCCAATGAAGTCTGATTTTGGGTTTAAAGAGTTACTAAAATATTGAACCCTACCACCTGCCTTCAAAATGGCTACTTATGCGCGTTCTGGCTTTATTGGTTGGAGACCAGGGTTATCATGTGGAGTCCATACATTGGGATCAGTGCCTGCTGTGCTTAATTTGTGCCAGTGGCTGCAGGTGGTGGGCGCTGGCTTTATTTGTGGGGACTGCAACTTATTTTTTATCAACAGGCTTAGCCCAGAGCAAGGGGGATAAAGTCAGAAAAGGGAGAAGACAGAAGTAAAGCAAGGTAAGAAAACAGAGACAAGGGGATAAAGCAGGGATTCAAAAGAACCCACGAGTGAGTTAAACAGACAGGAAGTAATGGGTGGTGGAAGGGAGAGACATTAGGTGGAATCAAGAATAGGCAGCATTTGTAGTGGGCAACCCCAGCATGTGGGAGAGCTGGCAGCAGGTTTCTACAGGAACTTTTTTTTGTTTGTTTGTTTTTGCAGTTTTATATAGCGCGAACTCGACCAGAAAGTATCAGGGGGCTTTACATGATCACCAATTGCATTACAGACGGACACATTCATTTTGAGATTAAGTGAGTAGTCTAGAATCACAGGAGACTCCGGCCAGACTCAACCTGGACCCATGGAACTGCATGTCAGAGAGATGCAAAGAGGCCAAGACAAAACTAACCCATATTCCACAAAATCACCACTGACTCGTTAAATCTGATCTTTCCCAACCTCAAATAGAAACAGACTTCGAAAATCGGTGCTGCCAGGCCTCAGTACCAACGAAGTATAGCGAGGCAACATAATTTATGCGAAAATTGGAGCAATGCGACATATTTTTGAAGTTGTAGGTAATATATATATTTTTTTAACTCTTTCAGAGGTTCCACTGACCTACCACAGTTTGTAAACATTAACAATCACGCTCAATGCAACACATTAGGAATTTCGGGTTTCACATTTACTCTGCAATAACAGTACAATTAGTATCCCCTCCCGTACTAACTCGTGCATTCTAATATAATGCTTATTTGAGAGGAGAAATTTGGAGAGTTGTATTAAAATGAATGTCTAAGAGAGGTTGATATGTAAATATGCACGGGTGATAATACTTGTCTCGAGTTGACATTCCTTGACAGAATACGTTCTTTCGGAAGCGCCGGTTTCAGAGTGGATATTTGTTGGCGGGAGTAGGGAGAATGTCCTCAGTAAGCGGGGAGGAGCTATAGTAATAAGCTTAGAGCCTGACTCTCAAAGTGAATTAGTGTAAAGCGGGGGGGGGAGGGGTGTATTTAGCGTCCTTAGCTGGTTACCAGGAAGAACAAAAGTTGTTTCTGCAACCACAGGCGAAGTGACCTCGTCGCACAGAAGTGATCTGACCTGATTGGCAGAATTCACCAGCGGTTTGGGAGTGTGTTTGGATTTTAGTGCAATTCACACAGAGCCCGCAGTGTGCACACAGCCTAGCACTATAGTAACCCCAGCTTACAACATTACTGTGCGGAGCCCGGCTTTGCAGCCGCCGATGATGCGAGAGACGCAGACCACCCCGGGCAAGTGTGTGCTCGCTCTCCATGGAGTAGGGGGCGGTGAGAATGCGCCAGTCGCGGCCGGCATGACGGGCGGGTGGGAGGGGTGGAAATGGGGTCGTCGCGGGGAGGGAGAGGCGGGAGGGGTTTAATTAAAATAAAATAAAACTCACCTTCCCCCGGGTCCCGCGCCGCCTCAGCTCCTGGCCGGGAACCGACTCCCGCCGTCCCACGTTTTCCTGCTGCTCTCCTCAGGAAAGCCACCCACAGGCAGCCTCACTCCCCTCCGCCAATCACAATGCTGCAATGGCAGCATTGTGATTGGTGCGGAGAGCTCCCAGCTGGGCGCCTAATGGGAGGCCCTTTTCTCTACCTAGGCTGCATGCAGCCTAGATAGAGAAAAGGGAGAGTGCGCATGACTGCTTTCGTCGGCCCCAGAGGGCCGACCAAACAGTTAGGGCCCACAACAGTGGGCAAGCCCCTCCCCCCCTGCCCTCGAGCAGGACCGCCCACCCGCCCTCCCACAACCAGGCACTTCTGCTTTCTCGCAGTGCCAGAAGCAGAAACATAAAATGGTAGTTTTACCATTTTATGTTTCTGCTTCTCGCACTGCGAGAAAGCAGTGGGGCGACGCCCCCACGCCCCAATGGAGGAGCCACCACTGGTGACATCCATAATTTGCAAAAAATGGAGACATGTTTATTGAGGTATGTTTAAGGTTATTATATGCGAATTCGGCCTCCCAGAGAAGATTCACCCAAGAACCATGCTTTTTGAACAGATAACATCCTAGATATTGTTATGTTATGTTATGTTATGTTATAACAACTTGTATAGCGCACTACTACCCATAGGTGTCTAGGCGCGTTGCGAACCACACACTGACGCAGGAAACTAGTTTTTAAAAAGCCAGGTCTTGAGATGTTTCCTGAATTCAAGCAGGGATGTAATCTTCCTAAGAGAGAGTGGAAGAGCATTCCAAATTCTAATGGTACTGTGTCTAAAACTCCTACCCCCCCAGTTCATAGTTTTAACTCTGGGGGTAAGCATTAAAAAGGCGTTAGCTGATCGTAATGACCTACTGGGAGAGTACCAATTAAAAATGTGATGAAGAAATTGTGGGCCGTCACCATGAAGTGCCTTGTGGGCGATGCAAAGTGCCTTAAATTTTACACGCTGGCCAACTGGAAGCCAATGCAGATCTTGAATCCCAGTCCTAATGGACTGGTGCTTAGGGACATCCAAAATCAATCTGGCAGCGGCATTCTGAACTAACTGTAACCTTCTGAGCTGGTTGGACTGCAAGTTAATATACAAAGCTTTACAATAGTCCAATTTAGATAAAACCAAAGTGGTTAAAACAGTTTTCCTAGCCTTTATAGGAATGTAGGGAAGGATTTTACGCATCATTTTGATTGTAAAAAACGCTGAGGACACCACCTTTGAAATCTGAGATTTAAAATGAAGCTTCTCGTCTATGATGACCCCCAAATTTTTTGCTTTCACCACTGGAGTAGGGAGGGGGCCCAAACAACTGGGCCACCAGGCTGGTGACCAAAGAGGAGAGAGCTTGCCAAACAGCACCACCTCAGTCTTGCTAGAATTTAACTTCAGGCAATGCCTACTCATCCACTTACTCAAGGATACCATACAGTCATGGAGTTTAGTGGAGTAGTTAACATCCCAGTCAATAGTTGAGATCACCAATTGGGTGTCGTCGGCATACGAGGTCGGGATTAAATCAAAGCTTCTAATTAGAGGTGCTAATTCGGACACATAAATATTAAAAAGTGTAGGGCTCAAAGAAGAGCCCTGCGGTACCCCACATGGGAAAATAAAAGGTGCTGATTTAAAATCGCCTAATTGCACTGTCTGGGTTCTATCTGTTAAAAAAGATGTTAAAAGCATTGTTTGAGTATCTGGTTCACTCGCTCAGTTTGGCCGTCAGATTCTGGATGAAAACTCATGGACAAATTACTTTTGATTTGTAATGCTGTACACCATGCTTTGGATGTGAATTGCGCCCCCCTATCAGAGGTTATGGTCCGGGGCAAACCATGTAGTCTTACCACATGTTGTAACAATAAGTTTACTAGATGAGTTGCTGTTGGCATTTTATCACAAGCAATAAAATGTGCCATTTTGGATAACCTATCCACGACCATTAAAATGGTGGTCTTACCTTGATCTTTTGGCAGATCCGTAATAAAATCCATAGATATGTCTTCCCAAAGACGTGTCGGTTTGGAAGTGGTTGAAGTAAACCCTTTTTGGGGCCATGTTCTGTTTTTGCTTGGGCACATGTATCACACTGTTGAATATATCTTATTGTATCTTTTCTCCAGTTGGGCCACCAAAAATTTATTTGAATAAGATCTTGAGTTTTTGTAATTCCTGGGAGTCCTGCTAGAGGTTTTGTATAACACCAGTGTAATATGTGCGTCTGCAAGGATTTTAACCGGATATATAACAAATTATTTTGAAATGGTAATCCTGTTATGATGGACCTTTTTTTTATCTCTTTGTTGTCACTCTAGCATCTTTTTCAAGGGCATTTTTTGTCTTATGGCTTGAAAAAACTATTCTGACATAGTTGCCCCAATGATTTGACCTTTAGGAACCATGGATGGAGCTTTTGTTAAATTCTCTATTTTTCCTGACATTGGTTTGTGGCGAGATAAAGCATCCGCTTTATTGTTGGCTTCTCCAGGTCTGTAAGTGATGATGAAGTAGATGTCTGCGAAAAATAGTGTCCAACGTAACTGTCTAGGTGTTAGTGCCCTAGCACATCACAGGAATTGGAGGTTGCGATGATCTGTGTAGACAGTTATTGTGTGCTTTGCCCCCAGTAAGCAGTGGCGCCATTCTTTAAAAGCAAGGCGAATAGCCAACAATTCTTTTTCTGCCACTGTATAATTTATTTCTACTGGTAAGAATTTTTTTGACAGAAATTGAATTGGGTGTAACTGGTTAGTTTGTTTATTCCGTTGTGAGAGAATGGCACCTATTGCAGTATCTGAAGCATCAGCTTCAACAATGAAAGGTTGATCGACATCAGGATGACAGAGGACCGGGGCTGATGTGAACACAGTTTTCAAATTTTGGATAGCTGCTTTTGCTTCTGGAGTCCATTGGAACTTCACATTTTTCTTTAGCAATTGAGTCAAGTGAACCGCTTTGGTGGAAAACTGCTTAATCAAGCGTCGATAAAAATTCGCAAATCCTAGAAACCTTTGGATGTCTTTTACTGAATTTGGTTCTGGCCAATCTAAAATAGCTTGTACTTTTCTGGGTGCCATGTTGATTCCTTGTGGTGAAATTCAAAATCCAAGGAATTCAACTTTAGATGTATGAAATTCACATTTCGCCAATTTACAGAAGAGACCATGTTGACGTAATGTGGTAAAAATGAGTTTCACATGTTTTTCATGTTCGATGACAGAGGTGGAATAAATCAGTAAATCATCAATATAGGCGATGACAAACCTATCCAGATAATCCTGAAGGACATCATTTATAAAAAAATGGAAAAGCTGCTGGGGCACTGCATAAGCCGAAGGGCATTACGCAATATTCGAATAAACCAAAACGAGTTCGAAAAGCGGTTTTCTACTCGTGTCTGGCTCGAATGCGCACAAGATGGTATGCCCCCCTTAAGTCTAATTTGGTATATATGGTTGCTGTTCTTACTTGGTCCAGGAGAACGGGAATTAAAGGTAAAGGATAACGATTTTTATTGTGATGTTGTTTAGCGCACGATAGTCAATGCATGCGCGTAATTCGCTGTTACTCTTTGGTACGAAGAACAGGGGGGAAGCAGCCGGAGATTTGGATGGTCTAATGAATCCATTTTTCAGGCATTTATCCAA
The DNA here is from genome assembly GCA_963921515.1 of Calotriton arnoldi. Lineage (NCBI taxonomy): Eukaryota > Metazoa > Chordata > Amphibia > Caudata > Salamandridae > Calotriton > Calotriton arnoldi. The sequence continues at coordinate 230,809 of CAWUFW010007489.1, read as the reverse complement.
ATATTCCCATAAATGGTGGTTTTCTTGTTCTGTAAGTGCGTAAATCCTACTGCATGGGATCTTGGCGCCTGCTACCAAATCTATTTCACAATCATATGCTCTATGAGGAGGCAAGGTCTCAGCACTTTTTTCACAAAAAACGTCCTTAAAGGCTTCATACACTGTAGGTAGTTCAGTCTCTTGTTCTGCAGCCGTAGCAATATAGTGTGCATTAGTCTTTGTGCTAGTTTGTGATTGAGGAATAGAAATCTGTTCTTTTGGATGTAAGCATTTCTGTTGACACCACTCTGAATTAAATGTATTCCCTCGTTTAGCCCAATCTATAGTGGGGTTATGTTCTGTCAACCAACGCATACCCAGGATGACACCAAACTGAGGGGCATCAATAACGTCAAAAGATATAACTTCGACATGTGTCTGATCCTGGATACAGCAAGTCATAGTAATTGCAATGGTAGAATGAGTGATTAATCCTGAAGTCAACTGTGTCCCATCTACAGCACGAACCATTTCTGTTTTTTGTTTTAATTTAGTGGGTATCTCTAATTTTAGGGCGAAGGCTGCATCGATAAAATTACCGGTGGCCCCAGAATCCACCATTACCACTGCGGTTTTCTTTATTTGAGGAGGAATAGTGAATTGCACGTTTACAATTAAATGGGGAACTGAGATTTGCAGGGTATGAGCCACTGATTGATCAGGAGGAGGACGAGAACTACCCGAGGAAGTCTCCTGTCTGTTCCCCGAGTGGTCTAGTTTCCCATTTTTGTGACAGATGTATCACTTGTAAACCCTCCTTTGGGTTTTGCTAAACAGTCTTTGACAAAATGTCCCTTCTTACCACAATATAAGCAAAGACCCTTTTTGCGGCGGGACTCTTTTTCTTCAGAGGTCAAAGGTTTTCTTATACCTCCTATTTCCATGGGTTCACAGGTATCTTGAGGCATTGAGTGTGGTTTTTCTTTTGGACGTATCGTGGTTCTAAATTCTACACGTTTCTTGTCACCTCGACGATCTGCAACTCTATGATCTAACCAAAGACTCAATGCTATAAGGTCTTCACAAGTTCTTGGTTGAGGATCAATAGGGGCTATCAGATCTTTTAATTCGTCTCGTAAACCTTGGTAATATAAGGCTGATCTTTTGTCCTCTGGCAATTTGTTTTAGCTACAAGACAATTGAATTGGGTTAAATAGTGAATCAAGTCTTTGTTGCCTTGTTTTAACTTAAGTAATTCTCGGTCAGCTGACCCGGTAATTGTTCGTCAGTCAAATACTTTCTCAAATTCGCTCTTAAAGCGACTCCAACTGTAGAGTTACGGATCGTCAGCTTGCACCAAAGGAACTGCCCACATTGCAGCATCACCACCAAGATAAGAAATTATAAAGGCTATACGGGATTGGGCATCAGGAAATGCCGTGGGTTTCACCATGAAGTGTAATTTCACGTATGTTAAAAAGGTTTGAAATGTGTTGGGGTCTCCTGAAAATCGTTCTGGGGGAGCCAGAGGAACAGTAAGCGGGACGGTCACAGAGACAGTAGAGCATGGGGAGGTACTAGCAGTAGCCGTTGACACAGGGTGTGTAGGCGTTAACTGTGTTTGTAATTGAGTTACTCTATTGGCTAATGCTGCTGTCTCTTGTCTTGCAGCGGACAGTTCTTTCTGCATATTGCCTAACATGGCACATAAGTCCTCTAAGGTGGCCATCGTGAGGTTACTGCTCAGGAGGAACCACAATTCGTGGGCGTATATGAATTTATAGAAGCCAATCACCTGTAGAATTTGAGTCACTTTTAATTGAATTTTTCTTTTTACAAGACTTACAGGTTTTTAAATAAATCTGACTGCGCTTGATACAGAATGCATAATTACTACATTTTCTCTGTTGCCAAACCTAAATAACAAAATATACAAGCTCTACATTCGGCTATGCAAAAATGGGTGTGTTAATACCCAAAGGCAAATCCTTTTTGTGTGGTGGACCAGCCACCTCACATACAGAACCTACGCTACTATGCACTTATCAGGCCTGTCCCATCGCCCCATCATGCCGAACAGACCTTCCTCTACTCTACAGTTAATATAATGAAAGATGTATTAACCAATCAGAGTACCATTTTTTAATTTCCCTACTAATGCTACAACTGTGCCAATCACTTCACACCAAAAGCATTTCTCTGGAAGATCTGAGACATTCCTGCCTTGGAGATCAATAGGAAGATAAATTATATACCAAATTGGACCTCAGATCTTTGAGTATACTGAGTGGGGCAATATTGCCAAAACTTCCCACAGCGGAGCTGTCAAGATCCTAATGCTATATTAGATTTCTCAGGAGCAGTACCCTCAAGAGGCCCACCTTCCAGCACCTTTGACTCAGGCTTAGTTGCACAGAGTATCAAAGTGGCTAGACGAGGGGAAGGGAATTTAGGGAGGGTACTGCGGGGAGGGAGATCTGGAACAAGACGAAGTCTTTGGTTAGCACTCTTGATAACTCCTAATATCTAAACTCTACTTGTATACATATATAAACATTTGAACAATAGCATACCTGTAAAAGAAAAGATTCATATGCCTTCTGGTCGATAGTATAATCACTTGTGAATGATATTCCAATGTTCATTTGAATGATATGCCAATGTTCAGGTCTTCATGAATATTAAATAACCACTGTACCAAGTTTAACTGTTTATCTTTGGTACCACGTTAATTTACATCAGGTTGCTCATAGTCTGTATAATGTTATCGTAATCAGCATATCATAATCAGCTTTGTTTCACAATCATCTTTACTTGTTTTCGTTAATCTTGTCATCAAAATAACTGAATACTACAAACTCAAGGCATCAAATGGTTAAAGCACTAAATGTTCAAAAAGCCTTTTCACAGAACGAAGGCTATAACTGAAGCACTAAATGTTCAAGAAGCCTCTTCACGGAACGAAAGCTATAACTGAATTGTAGTAACTGCCCAAGGGTCGCTCCCCACGGAGCGGTAACACGTAAAAAACAACAATGTTCAGAGCCGCTTCAACGAAGCGGAGCTTTGAAATGCAGCAAGAATCAGGAGCCGCCCACCCAGAGGGGTTACTAGAGGAATGACAAATGCCCACGGCGGCCGCTCCCGCGGAGCGGAAAAAACAGATGCGTGACTGTTGGTGAAAATAGCCGGTGCTTCGTTTTTAAGTCTATCGGGACACTCCACACACATTCGATCCTACCTGCAGCTAGAAGAACAGAGGGAGGATCCCAGAAGCAGGACTCTGTCAGAAGCCGATGCAGAAACCAGTTCTGAGGAAACCGGCACTACCACTGCGTCCCAGACTCAGTATGCTCAATAATCCGCACTGAGAACTGGGCATGCCAAGTATTTATACTTACGAGGATCCAAGATGGCGGTTCCCTGTGTAAAAGTACCGGAGCTGCAAGGGGACAAACAACCTTTAGTGTTTATAGTCTGTTTCAAGTAAGCAGCAGCAAAATCCCAACAAGCATTGGCAAAAACAATGGGATATCTGATGAGTAAAATAGGAAAACATAAATTAGCACAAACCAAAAGTTTAAGGACAGTGTCTGGAGCACATGTAAGGCTGACAGAGCCTCAAGTCATCAACACGTCTTGTTTCTTTTTGTTTCTGACCATGTGAGTTTCATGACCAAGTGAGTTTCATGACAGCAGCAGCCAGAACCCATGACGGAGGGGTCATGGGAGTTCACTATTGTGAACAGGAGCCACAAATGCATCTCTTTGTCTGCAAGGTAAGTAAGAAATGTCCACATATGGTTTAGTAGACAGTGGTTGTTTACAGTCAGGGGTGAGTACTGAATGTGGCTTGATGACCAATAACAAACCAGGGGAATTTATTACATACATTCACGGACACAAATCATTACTCATTGGGTAGGATCACTCTTTAGATACAAGGAAGAATCTGCACCAGGCGGGGGGGGCTTACCTCACCTATCCAAATCAGTTTGTTCTGGGGACAGGCTTCTAACAAGTATTTTTTGGAACTGTTTCTTCTTCATAGTGTTTAGCAGAAGCTCCTTTAGCCACCTGACTACCCACCAAACAGAGAAGGACCACTGCATACCATCTCCAACCCAATGGTTTGGTTGAATGTTATAGCCAGAAAATTAAGCAGATGCTGCAAAAAATGTACCACTCTGATGGAAGAAGAAGTTGGGACATGGTCTAGCTTTGTGTTTTGCTCTCTCTACAAAGCATACCTCAGTCCCCTACAGGAAAAATCCCTTTTGAATTGTTATTCGGAAGACGACCTAGAAACCTATTTGAAATGAGACTCTAAGAATGGAGCGCGAAGAAACTGAGGACAGTTCACTAATCCCCTGTGCGCTTCATCTAAAAAACACAGAATATCTGCATATAGCCACCAATAATCTACAGAATGATCAGAGCATGCAAGAACAATATTAAAATCAAGCAATGCCTGGACCTTAGCATCAGACAGACTATGCGCCTAAATATGAAAAACTGGGTAATAGAAAACCTGGGCTGAAATGTAAATTAGACTGTGCAATTGAATATTGTATTGAATCTATAAAACATGAAAATGATTAGTGCTGAGTGGTGAACATGGTAAAAGGAACAACCATATTTGCTGTTATGTAAGTAACTACATAACTGTACTGACAAGAGAACATATACGATGGTGTCGCCATTTTTAGAAATGAGATCACATGTATCCTTTAAAACACTTAATTTAAGACCTAGAAATTTATTTTTCCAAACGTTCTAATAAATCAAACATAGAATATGCAAAGTATTGAAAAGTGGCTATAATTGGGGTTAGGTTTTGATTTAGGGATAGCTTTATGGCAAAGGCTAGGGTTTAGGGTGTATGGTTAGATCTAAGGAAGGGGTTTAGGTATAAAGGTAGGGTTAGAGACAGTAATACAGCTCGAATAATCTTTCGTGCTTTCCAATTAGGTGCTATTTTGTCTATGCATTAAATTTGGTGGAATGCTATGACCCTGGAAACTGAGAATGGAAACATGCATGCAAGAAGTACATTAGATTGCTTTCCTTTGCCACGCATCTTTACTTAGGCAATAGGAAAAGGGTCATACTTAAGTGTCACACAGGAGTCATATTTATATTGCATCTCATTGGAGGTAAATCTTTCTATTCAGATTTAATGATCTGTAGTCCTGCTGTACAAACCTAGACCAGGGAGAATCAGCATGTGTGTTCAAATGCTGCACTGCACATGATCATGTTGATGTCTTCTCTGTCATCAGTTACTAACTCAAGTCCCCAGTCTAATCCCTACTTGTTTGATACATACTCAGAGGTTTAGCTGGAAATCTGGAAGAATCATATGTCTGAACCTGTCTGAGAACCAATCCTCCATTTTTAGCCAGTGGCAAAAAATAAGGATTGTTTCATTAAAGTGATCCTCCTGATCACTGTAAAATAGCATATCTCAGAGATCACATCTTTCTTGCCTATTTTTCAGTGTGTTGGTGTACCCCATGTGCAGCTCCCTGAGCAATATCAGGTCACCCACCTTCCACATGTGCACCGATAACATACGATTCCACTTCGATCTTGAAAACAGACCAGGTAATCAGATCAACTGTACTTCAGGCCTAACCACATGTTCCACTGCACGAAGGAGAGCTTAATCTGCATGAACAGTGCTAACACCAAGTTTCTGATTGCGGGAGGAGCAGATCTCAACTTTCCGCCCACGGAAAGTCTCCACAGAGCTCTATGATTGTGAAGAACATCGGAATTCTCTTCCATTCTAACCTCCTGTTTGCACCCACATCAACATAATGGCTAAGGGTGTCAACATACAGCTCTCTCTCCTCTGAAAAAATTGTTAACTACTCCAAACACACAACTGGCAGGAGCTCATAGGATTTCTGGCTTTGGCGTGCTCTGAGTAGTGCAGCAACAAAGAACTTATAGACAGACTGCAAAAGCTATAAAACCAGGAAGCCAGAACCTCTGCCACACAATCATGCCTAACATTCACTAAAATTACTCCATGAGGTCTTGGTGGATGGAAGGGTCAAGTTCAAAGTCATCTGCAAGGTTCACAAAGGGTAAGTGTAGTGGAGCTGAGGCTCAGAACATCTTCACAAACTAACCCTCTATCATGCTCCAATCAGTAACCTACTTTCGGAGACTTCACATTATATCCAACAACTAACCTTCAATGGCTCCCTGGGTGTGCAGGCCCCAGACTGTGGATTTCCTTGAGCCCAAGCCCATGAGGTGTATGAGCCTACATTACAGAAGGAAAACCCTGAAAACTGAACCTTTTAACCTTGCTTACGACTGAACTTCCTGGAAAATAGAAGCAGCGACCGAAGAATAGATGGAAAGTTACCCACCTCACTTAGTAAGAATTCAACTGTCCACATCTTTGCATAATGTGCTCTGATGTGACTAGAAGAGAAAACAACAATTACATACATTTACATTTATACAGTTTAGTTATGATATTCTTATTTATACATACATTCATTAACATTGAGAGCAGTATATGGGGTTAGGGATGGAGGCCGTTCTATTGAAAGCTAGCCCTTTTATGCTTTGCTCACACAGGATTGATGTTGCACACTTTGAAGTGCTGCAGTCTTGCAAAAGTGCCATGGAATAAAGAACCAGGCTTGCAGACAACTTCGCAGGCAGAAGGTTTGTGGTCAAATGCTGGCTTGTCCTTGAGAAGCAACATTAGGTACTAATCTGGGTACACTGGATATTGAATCATTAAATTTGTTAGCCACAATATGATAATGTTGTTTTTGTGCTCCTTTTAGCCAATATGATAAATAGCTGCACATATAGGTTTTCCCCTTCAACATTTTTTGATTATACTACATAATGTGGTACAGTATTCATATATCAGAGGATTGACAGAGAGTATGGGAACCATGACTCATTTTACCTGTTTGGCTGAAGGTCTATAAATCCTGAATGTGAATAAAAGGTAAGAACTGTAGGTTTATATATTAGAATTAATGCATGATGGCTAGGAGGAAGGTGTAAAGAGAAGTATGATTGTGCTATACACATCTGTAAAATAGATGGTCTACTATGGGTAATCGAAAAGGGATTGTTAAAGCAAAATTCTTAAGGGGAATATAATTGCCACTATATACCCTATTTCAGTGATGTAAAATTAAGCTATGAACTAAGGAAGTGATTGACATATCAATTGCAAAACCAATGTAGAAGATAGCCATCATGGGCCCTATTACGATGTCGGGCAGACCGCCACCGACGGCCTGTCGGTGGTGGTCCGTCCGATATCTGGCGCCACAGTCCGACCGCCGCATTATGATGCGGCCGGGCGGAGGCAGTGGGCGTAAGATTGACAGACGCTTCCGACAGGTCAGAGCGTAAAACCCTACAATTGGGGCAGTGCATGCTCAGGCACTGCCGTAGGGATTACGATGTCCCTTTCCCACAGCCTTTCCATGGTGGTCCAACCATAACGGGGCCCCCGTCCCCCTTGGGCCTCCGCTATGTGGTGCCCCCGAAGCATCCATGCCCCCTGTACCTGGCACGCGGTACAGGGATGTTTCCAAATATGCCTTTTTGCATTGAGGCTTGTGCTGTGTCCCTTTTCTGGACTGCAACACAAGCATGTTTCCAACCACCTACACAGCGGTCGGATCATAATTTGGAAATCAGGATCGCTGCCTACTTGTCGGGCGGACCCGAAATGATGTCAGTCGGACGCTTGTCTGACCGGCATCGTAATGAGACTCATGTGTTAATACGAAGCAATGCACAGCCAGAAAAATATGCAAATAAAAATAAAATGGTAACAATCTAATATCTCAACAGCATGGCTACATTTCTTTGTATAATGAATATGGCGACTTCTCCCACTTAGATTACTTTCTGGTAGATCAAATAGGGGAAGATTGGGTTGAGGGGTCAGAGTATCTCCCCAGCACATCTGGGGGTGAGATTGGTCTTGGAGATGCCATTGGCAGTTCCTGGAACTCACCGATGGACACTAGTTAGAAAATTGCTTCATAAAACCATCATTGGTAGGGCATGTGAAGTGTAAAGTGGAGGATTTTTGTTTAATCTAGGGAAAGCCCTAGTGCATGTTGTATGAGACTCTTAAAGTCTTGGTTTGAGGCAGTTTACCATAAATCTAAATATTTATGATCGAAAAAAATAATATAGTGCTATGAAATGCTGGATTATAGATTTGAAGAATAGACTGCTGGAACCCAATTGGTTTTACAAATACAAACTTTGCAGCTCCGATACGGGACACCACAAGAATGATCAGGACTTCTTACTGGTAATGGAGACTTGATTTAGAGTGAAGGCTGAATACGTGCACACCTTGTTTGCGGAGAAACTAGTAACTCATAATTGGATTTGAGCAACTTGACCTTATGTATACTTTGATTGTGTATGGACTCTGAGGGATATTAAGGAGAGTGTTACTCTGTGTTGGACATACTTCCATGAGTACAGCCCTGACGAAGTCAGAATAGACGACACTTGTGTGGCTAGAGAGAAAGAACCATAAACAAGATTTGGAATACCATCAATGACTGGAACATTGTGTTTTGGATGACTGGAGAAGAGGAGTGCTCAAGTGATTGTTATTGAAGGTTTTTAATGCAGGTCTTGCCTTTACAGGGGGTGCTGTTTAACAATATTTTGGCTGGGAATAAGGAATAAAAAAACAGACAAACACTCTCAAATTGTTATTTTAACAATCTGTTGCCCTTTTGAAGCTAAGGATTTTTCATTGCTCTTAGCCGCAAAAATCCATAGATGCATTGCCAGTCTAGTGCGGTGTTTGGACAAAAAATTGATTACAAAATATTGTGATACAAAAATATTGTGTCAAGAATATCAGGCTGTCATAAATATCGTCAACAGGAATATTGAAGATAAAAATATAGTTTTAAGTGTTAAGTGGGTTTTTAGGGGATAAGGGTGGAGAGATTTTTAAAAAGTGGATATCCTAATGTAAATTTAATGTTAATTATTTACTTGACACGCAAATTAATATCGTAAATTTTAAAATGTATTTTGTCACATTAAATATTTTTACAACTAATAATTTATAATGAATTAGAATATGTATTAATTATATTAAATTCAAAATATATATTTTATTGTAAATATTAAAATTTATTATTTAATTACAAAAACTCTAAAACTTAAAAAATATAATAAAAGTAAATGTAGTCAAGTAAAATATATATTTTTTATTTAATTTTATAATGTGCAAAAAATGTATCAAGATGACAAAAATTGTAAGTATTTTTTAATGTTGAAATTTATAATGTAAATGTAAAAACAAAACTGATTGTAATAATCTTTTGATATATTATATAATTTTATGATAGTTTTGGAGTATGATTTAATTATTATTTTATGGTTCAAAGTTTAGGAATGGTAATAAATACTTTAACAAATATATTAATTATTAATAGTGATAAAAACATTGTTTTATATGTTAATGTTAAATTACGAATATATAGGATTGTAGTTTTTGTTAGTGTATTTTTTAAGTACATTTTTGCTTATTTTATAGATGAAAAATGTTGTGTGAGTATGGAGTATTGATTGTGCATATAATATTTTTAGTGTTTAGCACTTTGCAAAAAATGATTTAGATTGGAGTAGAAATAGCACATTTCACCCCTTTAGTGCCCAACGCCTTCCCCAAATTGGCTTAGATTGGAATGGGAATAGTAAATGTCACCTGTTAAGTGTCCAACACCTTCTCCATATTGGTTTAAATTGGAGTGGGAATAGTAAATGTCACCCCTTTAGTGTCCAAACCCTTCCCCAGATTTCTTTAAATTGGAGAGGGAATAGTAAATGTCACCCCTTTAGTATACAACACCTTCCCCAAAATTGTTTAGATTGGAATAGGAATCATAAATATCACCCTTTTATTGTCCAACACCTTCCCCAAATTAGATTAGGTTGGAGTAGATATAGTAAATGTCACAGTTTTAGTGTGCAACACCTTCCCCAAATTGGTTTATATTAGAGTGGGAATAGGAAATGTCACTCCTTTAGTATTTAACACTTTCTTAAAAATTGTTTATGTTGGAGTGTGATAATTTAGTTTTATAATTTTAGTGTGGAATCCTTTGTTTAAATTGTATTTGTATGTAGTAGAAATAGTTTATGTGATTTATTTTTTTGTGTTTAAAAATATAATAAAAAATTGTTCTATGTTTTAATAAGTAATATGAATAATTAATTATTGTTATAGAATAAAGATATTTATTGTTTTTGCTTCTGATCTTTATTTTCTGTTACTTTTGGGGTTTGGATATTGTAAGCATCGATATTATGTCAGTGATCCGTCTAGTGCATGAGGATCAGCTGGCATTTATCCCTGGGATACATCTTAGTGAGTTACTTCAACTGGGTTAATTAACTGAGCGATGATATACAAGGTTTCTATTGCTAAATGACACCTTTGATCATGTTTATTGGACATATAAATGTCACAGGTTTTAAGCCACATAATTTTAAGCCTAAATGTTGACCACTCTATAGTTTATTTACAAAGCATCTGTTAACCCGTTCGATGCGTCGGACGGCCCCCGGCCGTCCGACGTCACGGTGGGCGTGTGCGGAGGACGGCCGGGGACTGTCCGAGACACGCCCACTCATTATTTCACCCGCACCGCTGCGGAATTCGCGCCGCGGTCAAGCGGTTAATGGCTCTCTCACATCCGGATTAAAACAAATAGAGGTACTACACAGGGGTGACCCTTTTTGCCAGCACATTTTCTTCTTTTTGTTGAGCTACTGATGCAACAATTGAGGCTCACAAAAGGGTATATCAATTTAGTTTAATGGGTTTAGTATTAAAACAGCACTTTATGATGAAGACCTCATCATATTCTGAGTATAGGGGATTCTAAGTGAGTCCAGCATGATTTCAGGTTACACTATTAACACACTTAAGTTTGATGCTGTTGTATTGACTCCCAACTTTACATCAACTCAACTTCAAACAGAGTTAAGATATTTGAGACAGCAGATTAACACAGACTTTCTAAAGTTAATGTCATATAATTTGTACAGGGTTACCAACAAGGTCAATATTGTATTAAAGAATTGAAAGTACTTACCTCATACTATGATTGGCAGGATGAACATCTTAAATATGTTGATCACACCAACATATCATTTTTTATTTGCTACACTCCAATTGGTGGTTGACAATAAATGCATGACTAAAACCTCAATAATGTTAGTCTTTGAGGAAAAGGGACTTGGCATTATCAAATGTGCAGTTATATTTGTGGGCTTTTTAGTTGAGGAATTTTAGATCTTTGGCAGCACTGCCTGAGGGGTGGAAGTGTGTCCTGCTTCTTAAAGTTATGGTGGCATACTATTCTCCTCCCAAAGTATTATAAGAAGGTTTGTAAAAGGTTTTAACTAAAGCCTCCAAAAGTTGCTATGAAGTACAGTAGATACTGGGAATTTCATATTTTGGAAAGCGGCAGACAATTTGGGAATCCCCAGGGACCCCAGAATATTTAAAAGATCAGTTGCCTTCTCCACTATGAACATTTGAAATCAATTGCTAGGGAAATGTCCTACCGAAGGCCAGGTCATGTGAGCACTTGTTGGCAGATACATATGGATGCTTGTGTACATTCAAATATTTACAGAATAGCTTGTAGACATCTTCTATACACGTTATGACCGAATTATCGGGTGCTGCCAGGTTTCAGAATTAATTTACACTATCAATTAGTACAAGAAAGGAAGTGGCTAGATGGTATAGCTTTCTACAAGAGGCAGCTGTGGAAAAGAAGAGTCCAGTGGGGCTAGTGTGGATAGGCCGCTTGTCAACACTCTACTGCCAAACTAAATGGCAAGTATCTAGAAACATCCTTTTCATACCTGCTACGCCTGCCATGCTTAGAAAGAATCACTTCTTTATACTCCACAGGCTATATAGGATCATTGAAATGTAACTTATCTCCTACCATTATTACAATTCCTGATCTGCCCCTAAACTGAAATGTTGTGATCCTTTCATGCATGGGTATGTAATTTGCTTAAGGCTTACTTGAAATAAAGGCAAGTGAATTCTCATGTTGGTATAAATAGTGCCATTGCCATAGATGTCAATGCTACACATTTGAATCTGCTTACAACCACCTGAACTGGATGCATCTGCTCTTCATGAGCATGTATACTCTGCTTAAGACTCACTTGAATAAAAAGGAATATGAGTTTTTGTGTAGGTATAAACAGGTGCATTGCTTTAAATGTAATTGCTCTATGGTTGTTACATTATCTAATCTTCTTATAACACACCTGAACTGGATTTGATCTTCCCATGTATGCATATTTAATTTGCTACAAACCCATTTGAATAAAAAGGAATGTGAATTATCTTGCAGGTGTAAACAGCACCAAAAGTGTGAAGTTTAAACCCTTGTGTGTGTACACTGCCTGAACTTAATGGAAATGTATTTGTTCTTCACATGTTTGTGTAATCAGTGCAAGTGAAATAACGTGTATCTTGTACTAGTGTACTTAGAGTACTTGGGGCCTGATTTAGATTTTGGCGAATGGGTTACTCCGTCACAATGGTGACGGATATCCCGTCCGCCGAAATATAAATCAGATATCCGTCACCATTGTGACAGAGTAACCCGTACCCCGAAATCTAAATCAGGCTTCTCCACAGAAAGGAGGTACATCATACATGCATTAGTAAACGTATTGTCACACTTTTTCCTACACCCATTTGTAGGCATGTAACATCGGTATCGAGATCAGTGCTGAGGGCAGTACCAAGACATTAGCATAGGCCACTGTAGTTCAGTGTAAGAAGCAGCACACGCTCCATCAGCTCATTTTCAGACACTGTGCTCTGCCTATGGTTGGGTGTCTTCGTCGCCTGATTTGTCCTGGTTCTTCTGTACTAGAGGTGATTCAGACGGGTTTCCGGCAAGGCGCGATTTGCGCAAAGGGTGACAGTGTAACTTCAGAGTATGGTATGGTAAACTTGTGCTTCTTCTTCATTGTCGAACAAACGCCATCAGTTCCCGGAAAAGTATGGAAATAAACCTTTTAAGCATCCCTTTCCAAGAATGTAGTCCACCCAATTACAGGGTGTTGAGGTCCCCAATCCAAGATGCACAATAGTCTTTTCCTGTGATGTCAGTTCCTGTTTGAAGCATAAGGAGGCGATTACAAGAGAAAAATGTGTCATAACTGGAACTCAGGAGATACTTGACACCTTACACATATATTCGTCCATGCAGGGTTGCACTGAGACTACTGAGAGGAGTGGCTCTTTCTTTGAGCAATTCAAGAAGGGGACCCAACAGATCTTCTCTGCATCTAGTCCTTAACATGGCACAGCTACACACTTGCAGCAACATAGCCTGAGAGGTCTGCCATTCACACACACACACAACTAGGGCCGGACTGCGAATGCAAACCGGCCCTGGCAATTGAGTCCGACTGGCCCCTGGAATGGGGGGGGAGGGATGGTTTGCGAGTGGAAAACACTTCATCTGCTTTTGTTACAGGGGGCCTCTAAAACGGTTCCCCAGGGGTCCAAAACCGGCCCCCACTCTGGCGGCTCACCAGGGAAACGTCCAGTGCCCGCTATAGCCAGTCTGGCCCTGCACACAACACCAAAACACTTTCCACAACACGTAAACACACATCTTATCTATTCACAGACCTATGTTGCTTAAGAGTAATTTCTCTCAAAGCAGATGCGCACTGTCAAACACACAAAAAGAGCATAACTCAGGTCCTCATGCATAATACCATACACTACTCCCCTGTAATCCGCAAGACAAACACAAATTCTTCCTACATAGCACTCCCATGGAGTAGTGTGCTACCCATCTGCACATGTGTTTCGGCACATCATCAGAGTGAGTGAGTGTATCATTTGTACAGCACGACATTCACCAAAGGCCACTTGGCCTAGGCAAATCCAAAAAAGAGAAAAAGGGAAAAAAATGAAAAAGTAAACTGGAAGAACAAGAAAGACTTCAGCACTAAGCGAAAGGACTTATGATTGAAGATTTGCCAAATGTCGATAGGCAACTTGTTCCAGAAATGAAAGGCCAGAACCAACTGACACTTGAGAACACAGCGCACAAGAAGGAGCACAATTATGAAGAATGGCCTGAAAACAGGCATGGCCAAGATAACAGAAGGCATAACACATGACCTTAAATTGAATCCTCTGACTCACTGAGAGGCATTGTAGCCCCCTACCCTTATTAAATGTGCACAGATTATCGACCGGGTTTATGGCCATGGTATGGACCACCGGAAGCTTATGCAAAGTATCAGCATGGAGATCAACATAGTATACATTTGCATAGTCAAACCTGGAAAGAAACCCTGGTCCCCAGTGCATAGCCCGTTTTCTCATTAGTCTCACCCGCTAAAAGCAAGAGAAAACTGCAGCACTGACTTGGTCCTTAAGAGCCAGATCATTATCTAAATCAAGGCTGAAGTTCTATATTCTAGGGGCAGTAGAAGGAAAGGGCAAATTCCAACCAGGCCAAGTGTGGAAGTTCAGAGCAAATTCTAGCCTAAATTAAAGCCTCAGACATGGTGGCATTTAGCAGGTGAAAATTACAGCTCATTCAAGACTGAGTGGTATTAAAGCATCCACGGGTCCAAAATGTGAAACTACTGAGTATGTGGAACCCATATACCAGACACCAAACTGGAAACCGATTGGTACGGGGAAGGTATCCCTTTTTAAGGACGGTTCCCCTCACACACCGTAGGTGTCATGCTTCATCATAGGAGTGCCTCCTCGCGTCAGGAACCTAGTCCTGGCGCGGGCTACAACCCTCTCTTCTACGAGGGAGGAGCTCAGGGATGTTTTTTCAATTTGAGCACATGGGTTGTACTAAAAACCCTATGTGAGCGTCGTGTGTGAATGAATGTATTTTGCAGTGCTAGCGTGAATGTGAAAGTGAGTTAAAACTGCCTACAGAGCTAGCTGTCAAGAACTTTATTTAGCTACCCAGTGACAGGATTAAAAGAATTCAAGACAGCTACATTAAAGAGATCGACATGTTTTGGCCTTTAGTGACCTATAAAAAGTGTCTCGGCCTTCATCAGGATCAGAAGGAAACAGCTACTGCAACAAGTGAATGTGAAAAACAAGACGGTGGTGTATACTGAACCAGAGATTCGTGTGTTCAGTGGATCCACCGCTGGGACCTATTTAGGTTGTTATAGTTACCGCAATTTTCCGGGTGGACGTACGCCCATGAGACCCCGCTACACCAGAGCGGTTGGGTTAGCGTACGTACCTTTGGCCAAAATAGCCTCGGACAGATGCGGTAACAATAACAACCTAAATAGGTCCCAGCGGTGGATCCACTGAACACACGAATCTCTGGTTCAGTATACACCACTGTCTTGTTTTTCACATTCACTTGTTGCAGTAGCTGTTTCCTTCTGATCCTGATGAAGGCCGAGACATTTTTTATAGGTCACTAAAGGCCGAAACATGTCGATCACTTTAATGTAGCTGTCTTGAATTCTGACAGCCTTATTATCCAGCTTATTGTTTTTAATCCTGTCACTGGGTAGCTAAATAAAGTTCTTGACAGCTAGCTCTGTAGGCAGTTTTAACTCACTTTCACATTCACGCTAGCACTGCACAATACATTCATTCACACACCACGCTCACATAGGGTTTTTAGTACAACCCATGTGCTCAAATTGAAAAAACATCCCTGAGCTCCTCCCTCGTAGAAGAGGGGGTTGTAGCCCGCGCCAGGACTAGGTTCCTGACGCGAGGAGGCACCCCTATGATGAAGCATGACACCTACGGTGTGTGAGGGGTACCGTCCTTAAAAAGGGATACCTTCCCCGTACCAATCGGTTTCCAGTTAGGTGTCTGGTATATAGTTTCACATTTTGGACCCGTGGGCTCTTTGTGAGTTGAATATATTAGTGGGGAGTTCGCCCATGCCGGTCCTTAAACCTCCTCTAGGCCCTCCTTTTGTGTGTTATATGGTATTAAAGCATGCCAGAACAATGTCGAAAAGCTCAGGCAGGGGCCTGCCAAGGAGCAGAATCGATGCAGGTCATCCTCATGGCAGACTACCTGAAGCCCATAAGACTGACTAATCTTAGGTGAAATCCATATATACTAAATACTACGGGGAATTGGCCCTTCCTGCAGCACACTCTGGAAGGGGTAGGCCTAAGACCCTGTTTTAGGTCATGGATATGGTGCAGCTATGCAAACCGCAATGCCCACATGAGGTTCAACGGACTCCCATCGCAGAGGTCTGCCGTGGCTAGAGGCACCCGCCAGAGATGCCTACAGTCCACGCTCCTGTTTGCCCTCTATATGGAACCCCTGGTTGAGTGTATATGAACCAACCCCAAGATAAAAGGCAGAACCATATGCCACCGTGAACCTAAGCTAACGCTGTATGCCTGGCGGCACTCACTCAGCCCCTACACTCTTCCTGGAGCTGGAGGCCTTCGGCAGAGTCTCTGGTTTCAAGGTCAATATACAGAAATCGCAGGCCCTTAATCTTACCATTCCCCCGGCATATAAGCTGCAACTGGAACGGCTCTACCCGATCCTGTGGGCAGCCTATTGAGTACCTCATTTGGGCCTGAGATTCTATCCAACCTTAGGGCAAACAGCACAAAGCAACTACTTAGATATCCTGCGCATGGCATGCACCGATACCCATTCTTGGAAAGTGTGGGGCCTCTCACAGCTGGGCAAGTTGGAGGCGGTGAAAATGAGTTTGCTTTCTAAAAGCCTATATGTCATGCAGGCTCTTCCTCTTAGTCTGCCTTCACTCCTCCTATCCTCCTAGATAACTTACAACATCTAATTGAGGCCTTTATTTGGGACGGAAAAATAACGCGCTTGGCATGGAAGAGGGCCTACCTGCCCCCTTCAGAGGGTGGCTTGGGAGTACCCCATCTCTACCATTACTATCTAGCAGCCCAGGTGCGGTATTTATTTGAATGAAACAGAACCCAGATGGAAAAACACTGGTGCTTCATTGATCAAAGTATAGCTGGGGTCCATATTTGGAAGATACATTGGCTCTCTAAAAACAGAGGCCTCCAGGGGTCTACATCTCACCAGTGGTGAGGGCGACGGTTGAGACCTGGGATAGGGTGGCCATCACCAAGCACCCGTCGTCTCTCCCCTTGTGCCCATTATTGGTAACCCTGACATCCCGCCATATCTGTCGGGTCTGACTTCTGTAGCTGACAGGAGGCCAATTGCTAGAGAATGAGCAATCTTTTTGACCACACAGGCCTCACGGATTTCCCATGCTTGCAATCAGAATATGGTGTACTGGCTGGAAAACACTGGCAGTATATTATGCTTAAACACTGGAACCTTGGATCCGACCGCATGCTAGTAGGCAGCTCACTGCTTTCGAAAAGTGGCTCATTACCAAGAAAGATGACAAGAGTCTCCTCTCAGACGTCTACCTCTTCCTTAATAAAGCCTCCTCTACTGAGAAGTCACCCGCACAGAAGAGGTTGTATATAGAAATAGACCTCCAATTCACAGCTAACAAATGGTCAGACATCCTCTACAGGACGCGCACAGCCTCTTTTAGTGCCGCAGGGAAAGAGGCAATGTTGAAGGTAACCCACTTCTGGTATTACATCCCAGCGAGACTAGCGAAGAAGAGGCAGCTCGGGTGGCTGTCGGTGCCACTGCGGCCACTCAGGTACCCTGACCCACCTTCTATGGTGCTGCCCCAAACTCAAACAATATTGAGAGGAAGTCCTAAAATACATTAACAACATCTTTAACACGGAAATCCCATCCTTCCCCAGCTATATCTTCTTGGGGCTCCTTAATGCATTAACCTACCCATTACGGTCACACAAAGGGAAAGCTATCGCTATGGAACTGTGGGTGGTGAAGCAGGCCCTCGCAGATAAATGGGGCACTGACACCATGCCGAACCAGCTGTGGGACCTGGTTGGGATGGAGAAACTCACGTCCTCTCTGGATCATAAATTACCACAATTCGACAAAATGTAGGGCTCCTGTGTTCAATTCCTGGCTCAAGAATTTCGAGAGCTGACCTGCCCCCGGTATTTACAAATACTCCGACTTACAGGAGGCCAGGACCAGCAGAATGTACTGATAATAGTCTAGCAGTAAGGGGCCAGCATCCCCGGTCACACAGTCTAGTATATCTGGAGCTTTGGAGCTGATTCAACACTGATGGCAGCCTACTGGAACCCCTGGACATACCCTTTCCCCCTCACCCCCGCCCTCGTTCCCCTTGATTTCCGGCCCCCTTTTTGCCCACACCTCATCCCCTTTTCTTCCTGTCTCCCCGAGTTGTGATTCTTTACCCCCTCACAGCCAGTTGGACGTAGGTGAGAGATGTGGTACTTAAAAAAACTAAATTCAAACAGATTTGAACCATAACTACAATGGGGAGATGGAGGATACCGGAGGGACCTTGCAGAGAACATCCAGCTCCTTAGACCAACAGGAAGGAAGTGCAAGAGACTGACTTCTCCCTCGAAGAAAGGAGGGGAACCATGGAAGCTTGTCCCAGTTTGGCTGACTGCTGCCACACTGTGGCCAAAGATGGTATATTCCACACCATAAAAGGCAGTGGGTAGGTGAAGAAGGATGGGGCCAGGGGATGAGCCACAACCAAGGCCCTTTCCCCGATCATCCAGACTGTCACAAGGGAGGTTTCAGTGCCCACCCCAGGACGGAATCTCATCTGTTTTATGTTTAATAAATTATGCTTCTCCAGATTAATGGATTGCCAAAGTCCATGAAGCTATGCTCCAACTTTAACTATAGAAGGTAGCGACTGAACTGAGTCTTTAACAATACTGAGGAAAGGCCAGGAGAGAAAATGAGGAATTAAACAACTTTGCCATAGCTGGCACTGCAATCAGAGCCATGATCCTCAGGACTGACACTCGACAGGTGATCAGCAGGTCAGCCTCCGGTTCTGCCTCCCTGAAGCAAGTCCACCTGCTTCACATCCTGCCAGGTGTCTGTCAGGTGTCTGACAAGATGGCACAGCAGGAGTAAGACCTAATACTGTTGCGGATTAGCTTTACTTTTCCACAGTGTAGCCTCTCTGTATCATAGTTCCTGCTACGGAGGGATCATAGCAGACACAATACTACTAGGATTAATGTATTAACAAACTCCTTCCTGAATTGGCTGCTTAGCCAATCACACTGCTAAACAAGCATTTACAATGCAATAGGTCTCGCATTTACGAGAGTTTGAGCTATTAGCATTGCATATGACAATGCCTTTTATTTATGTGTTGTTTTTAAAACAGATAAATAAAAGGCATTGTCATTTACAATGCCAATAGCTGAAACCCTCGCAAATGCGAGACCTATTGCATTGGAAATGCGTTCGAGACCTGTGCTATAACTTTTTTTTTTTAAGCGCTAGAAGAGAGCTTGTCCTGCCTGCAACAGCAGGCAGGACAAAGCTATTTGAGAAAATAGTGCTCGGAGGCTGTAATTAAAGCCTACCGAGTAACAACACACATAACGGGGTGTCGCCATGGGAGGCTACAAAATGAGAACGGCGGTACTAAGGAGGGACTACTAAGCCTATTGACCAATGAACAGCCACTGTTTACAGTGGACAAAGACACAAGCCAATGAAAAATGTGGGCGGAGCTTCAAGTCCCTACCTGAATACAGCATGCCTAGCAGAGCAGCGCATGCGCTGCCCAGGCTCGCCCTAAAAAGGAACCATGGCCGGGATAGACAAAGTTTATACTGTCTTAGTTGAAAGCGATAAGCAAGTCGAGCCTCCTCATAGTAATATAAATACTACCTACATTCATTCCCCGTACTTTTAGCCTCTATAACTTCATTGTGGAAGAAAATCATTCATTACTCCTCTTCACAGACTCATTCCACTCTTAGCAGGTGAAAGGACATAATCAGAACTATATGAAAATTGATTCTAATGACTCCAGGTCATAAAGAGCCATAGGTACAACCCAAACACTAGTAGACCTATCCAAAGTTTCCTCAGCTGCCAATTTACACCAAGACCAACTAGCTCTTGTGTTGCTCACAGAGTTTTGTTTCCTTAGACTTTCAAAAACCCAGACATTGTAGTCAAGGGAAGTTGGTCTCTACAGGCAAATGAGGTCATTTTACAACCTCAAACACATTCCAGGGGGCTAAGAAAATCTCTTATTTACCCCTTTGTGAATGACACCTGTATTGTCCAGCCTCTGTCCAACAGCAGGTACCATTCAGGGATTCTAAAGACTTAATATACAAGCGGAGCTTCAGACAGAGGTCAAGTCAGCTGCTAACCAGTTCCATCAAACTGTCTAGAAACGTCCGCTCTGCTGAGGATTGGCAGGAAGCCAGAGCTATGCAAATACTATATCTGTGAGGCTCTGTAAGCGAGCAGCCAATGTTTCTTCTAGAGTGTTCTGTACCGATTGTTTGCAGAACAGATGAGGATTATAGATCTCTGCAATCCTGGACCATAGTGGACACCGGGCATTTTCCCAGTGGGCCGGAAGGGTGGGGGCCGGTTTTGAAGCGGTGGGGGCCGTATTTTTGTTACTGGAGTCCGGTTTTGCAGCAGTGCTACAATATCAGCCCCCTGTAACAAAATAACAAAAGCAGCAGCAGTGCTCCCCCCCCCCTCCATGTCTCCCCCCTTCCACAGGGATGGTCCAACTCGATTGCCAGGGCTGGTTTGTGTTCTCAGTCCGGCCGTGGGTATGAAGCACTGTATAAACTGCACTAGGTGCAAGTGATGATAGGAGCCTGCCCCTCATCATGCTGGGAAGCAGGACTCATGGCTTCAGAGTGCTGCTGAATCAGGGGCTGAAGATGCAAGTGGTCTCTCCCAGGGCTCACCAAGAAGAACCTGATTTGTGCATGGTCTCACCCTGGTCTCACCAGACATAGGCCCCAGGGGTGGTAAGGCTCCACAGCAGAGTTTGAAGGGGCAATGGGCTGTGGCTTAGGATGTCTCCTCACTGACCTTGGGGTCGATGGAAAGAGGCATGCAGGTTCTGCATACAAACTGTATTACCACAGAGCCTTCTGGCACTTGCATAATGGAAATGTAATGTGTTTGTAATTATCATCTGCAAACTTAGCAGAAACTCAACATTTTTTACTGCCCAGTTAGTGGTAACTTGTACATAACATGCTTTTTCGAGTTTGAAAAATGCAGTAATAACACCAGGGGCGGCTTCTCCGCTAAGGCGGAGGAGCGTCCCCACACTGCCTTTCAGCACAGCAAAAAAATAAAAATAAAATGATAATAACGCAACGTTATCATTTAATTTTTCTGTGCTGGGGCAGTTTTGTGGGGCGGGGCTAGGCAGAGCAGGCGGGAGGAGTGGTGGCACCCTCCTAAGTACGAATGACAGTTTGGTCAGCCCTCGGGGGCCGGCAGAACAGTCTTTTGCACTTTGCATGTTCTCCACCCAGGCTGAGAACATGCCCAGGCTCCCATTCCCCATCTGAGCGCTGAACCATGGCGCTCAGACCAATCGCAACGTTACATTGCAGCATTGTGATTGGCTTAGTAGAGCCTTTCCTGCTTCCTGTTTGAACAGAAGCCAGGAAGAGGACGGACAGGCGGCGGCCGGCCAGCCAGCCAGCCAACAGGTAAGTGATCTTTTTTTATTCTTTTTTTCTTCCCATCTCCTTCCCCTCTTTCCCGACCCACTACTGCTTTACGGGAGCAGCCGCAACTGCACAACACCATTCCTCTATACTTTACAGGATGTTTACATCATTATTATTCGAGAATTTGTAGGGTGCACAGCTACCTCAATGGGTTTCCTAGCGCCAGGCAAGGGTAGGGAGAGAAAGAGGAAAAACACGAAGAGTTTGATTAAAACAGCCAGGTCTTTAAACCCTTACAGAAAACAAGAAGAGAGGTCTCATCTCTCAGGAAGTCTGGTAGGGAATTCCATAAAGTTGTCCCAAGATAAGAAAAATACTGGCCTCTCATACAGGCCAATCTGATTTTAGGAACTCCAAACCGGATCTGTTGAGCGGAACGCATGGGGCGGGATGGATGGTAAAGTTGAACCAGATCCTTCAAGTATTTAGGGGCCGATCCTGTTTTGTTTTGAAACATATAGCACAGAGCGTTGAACTTGACCCGATTCGACACTGTCAGCCAATGTAAGTCGAGTAGAATCCCTGAGACAGAGGCAGACTAAGGTAGGCGATTAAGAAGCCTTGTGGCTGTGTTTTGCACCAACTGCAGCCTCTGAATGGTCGGTTTATCAGCTCCCAGATACAGGGCGTTACCGTAATCCAGTCTTGAAATTACAAGAGCCTGGATCACAGTTCTTTGTACTGGGAGGGGAATCAGCTATAAAATCTTCTTTAACCATTTCAGGACTGCAAAGCAGGTAGATGACACCATGGCTACTTGTTTCATCGACAGAGATTCAGCCACAATGAATCCCAGATTCCTAACGCTATTCACAGGCGTGGGCAGAGCTCCCAATTTAGGGGGCCAGTGCTGGGGCCCCCAGAAATCATGTATTTTGCCTAAGATCATAACTTCGGTCTTATCTCCATTTAATTTGAGTAGATTGTTCTGCATCCAGAGAGCAACTTTGCTCAGTCTCAAGTTAAGGTCTGAGGGCTTGTGTCCTTGTGACAAAGAGAGGGAAAACACAATATGTGTGTCAGCATTGGAGGAGAGAGACAGTCCCGCACTTTGGACCACTTCCGCTAGAGGGCGGACATATATATTAAATAACAGCGGACTCAACACTGAGTCCTGTGGGACTCCATAGGGAAAGGCGTGGGAGTTGGAACTGGCCATCGTGGAAGAGACCTGGAAGGTCCGGTCCTTAAGAAAGGAGTGAAACCAATCGAAAGCCATTCTTTCCAGACCCAGTGACTGTAGGGCTCTCAGCAGGATATGGTGGGACACCATATCGAAGGCGGCGCTAAGATCCAATAGGATGAGTGCCGCAGTTTTGCCTTCATCTAAACAATGTCTTAACATTTCTGTCACCCCAAAAAAAGTGGATTCAGTAGAGAAACCAGCTCTGAAACCCGATTGAGAGGTATGAAGAAAGTTCTGGGTTTCAACAACAGAGTCCACCTGTCCATTAACGTGTTTCTCCAGAATTTTTGAGAAAATGGGGAGCAGCGAAATAGGGCGAAAGTTGGACGGAATGGAGGGATGGAATTTGCTTTCGTTAAGAGGGGGAGGACCATGGCATGTTTCCATGTTTGGGGAACTAGACCTTCCTTCAAAGTGGCATTTAAAAACTCTATTACCATTGATAGTATGGAAGGATCCAGCTGCCTCAACACATGTGGGGGTAAGGGATCAAGGGGAAACCTGATTTGATGTTGTGGAGAAAGCGACTTAAGGAGGTAAAGTCCAGGGGGGGCCAGGTATCCAGTTTGAGGGAGGATCTGATCCTAACTTTGGGGTGGGTTGCATCGGGATTCCGTCTAATGTCTGATGAGTCCGCTGCCTCTGGCAAGGCATCCTATGAGTTTTTGCTTAGCAGCAGGGAATGTATGTTTTCGACTTTGTCAATAAAGAAAAGAGCAAGTTCTTCACATTGACTGTGGGAGAGGGCAGGAGAAGTTGACGATTTCCCAGTGCCAAATAGTTCCATTACTACTTTGAAGAGAGTTTTGGCACAGTTTTAAGTCTGTAAGATCTTTTGGGAGTAAAACTCCATGCAGGCAGCTTTCCAAAGACTATGATATTCACTTAAGGTCTTTTATATGCAATTTTAGTTTCTTTAATGTAGTGTTTCCTCTAGCACCTTTCCAAAGTTTTGCACTTAGTGTTTTCACATTTTAGCCTATCTGTGAACCAGTGCGCCGGGGGCAAGTGTCTACTCGAGCGTTTAATTGAAAGAGAGAGGCATGTTTCTACTGCTTCCATAAGCTAGTTTTGGATGAGCTCTTGATCTCTTATAGAGATTTGTTTAAGATCAGGTCTGCTATCTTCCAGGATCTTATTAAATGTTGGAACATTCAGGGTAGCCCAACATCTAGTTTTCAGGTCCGACGCCGAACAGGGAGGCGGGAGGGGGGACACCACTTTTAGCATAAAAGGTACTGCGAAATGATCAGACCAGGGTAGAGGGAGGGGAGGGAGGCTGATAAGGTCAGACAAATTTGAAAAAATAGGATCCGGTAGATGTCCGGCTACATGGGTGGGCTTAGAGTTGCACAATCTCAAATTCATAACCCCCAAATATGCTGTAAGTGTGTTGCTTTTAGTACATTTAGGGTCATCT
This sequence comes from Calotriton arnoldi, assembly GCA_963921515.1. Taxonomy (NCBI): domain Eukaryota; kingdom Metazoa; phylum Chordata; class Amphibia; order Caudata; family Salamandridae; genus Calotriton; species Calotriton arnoldi. Next base: position 206,531 of record CAWUFW010007489.1, on the reverse strand, counting down.
AAATGAAGGTTAAGATCACCCAGAATTGTAAAGTTCGCAGCCTTCAGAATATAAGGGGCTGCTAAATCTGGGAAAGAGAGGCCCCATTTTCCCACTGGACTAGGGGGACGGTACAACAATAAGCCTGAGAGAGTAAATTTGGACGTAAGCGTGAGTCCGAAGAGTACGGCTTCACAGTCCGCAGCTGTGAAATCTTCAGTCTTGCACTCACATATGGTTTTGTAGATAATTGCCACGCCCTCACCTGTCTTGCGTTGCCTATCTTTCCTAATAATAGTATAGTTGGGCGGGAGGGCAGCTACTACATCAGGGGCCGAACGCTCCTGGAGCCAAGTCTCTGTTAAAAAGACAGCATCCGGTTGCCTATCTATTAAAAAATCCAAGATATAAGCTTGGTCTTTGAGGAGGGAACGACAGTTAATATTGTAAAATACAAATTCAGTGTGAAGTGGCTGTGAGCCTTGAAGTGTTACCTTGTGGAGGTCCTCAGTTAAGTGAAGGCCAAATCCGTTCACTTCGCTTTGAAGCCTTGTGTTATGCACAGTGTGCTTAATAGAAGAAGGGAGGCTAAACTCACAGTACTGACGACAAGAGGACCCTCCCCAATCCTAATGGTACTACAGTTGGGAAGAGGCACCTGGCGCAACATCAGCAGTTCTTGCGCAGAGTAGACTTGTCTATCCTATATAAAAGAACCAGGGGTTGTGGCCCCTGGCCCTGGATGGGTGCAGACTGGCTTGAATTTGGCGTGCCTGTGGCGCGCGTCCGCTCCCCGGCCGTTTTATGGAGGGCTGTATCGTGGAGGCTAGAGCGAATACTCCTGAAAGAGCGCAGCACCATCAAAATGGCTGTCTCGTGCAGGGATGAGCCATGAAATGCGCTATCCGACATATGCGCAATCCCCCCCCAATGTCCAACTGGGACCAGAGTAAATAATTGGTGCAGCAAGGAAATGAAAGTTTCTAAAAAATTAGTGCATCAAAACAGGTAAGCTTAAAATGATAAAAGACACATCAAATTCATACAGAGAATCACGTTGTATCAACCAGATTAATGAAGGTTAGAAAGCGAGCCTACCAAACGCAGCGCGTGTGCTCCGCTTGAACACTGAACATTACATGAGGGTGTCAATGTTTCTGTTATTCAAACAATAACTTATTTCTATCAGTTTAAAAATTATGAGCCAGGGGGGCGTGGCTTGGACGGCAGAGCTAATGGCTGCTTGAATCCGTCGCTCTGCACAACGAGGAAACACTAGTTCTCCATTCTGGAGCATATCGAGAGCTGAGCTATAATGGACCCTGGGCTTCACTTCCTGATGTAAAGCGGCACCTGCTGTTGCCTCCATCGTCCGTGGAAAGCCCTGGTAACCACCTCTAATCGCTGCTGATTCTGCCGATGTCCGAGGGAGGCAGCTCTCTAAAATGGAGTTACAGTGATTTCCAACCATGTCGCTGGGGACGCCGCAGCGCTCTTTAATCACCTGCATGTCGGTCCGCTAAGCTAAGTGGTACATACTACCAACCACCGTCAAGTAAGATTTATCAATATTCGCCTCAAACGTGTATATTATATAACGCAATGACGCTATCTTCACGATATGCCTGACTCCAAAATGGCGACTTCATTTAACACTACGATGCACCTCGCGCCTCCGATTGTCAAAGCGGCAAACTACGCTGTTAATTGTTAACGCCTAGTCTTGGTTTTGTTATCCCGACCTGCGCTGCTCAAACAAACGTGGCACATTCAAAGGAACCAAAGCTCTGTGAGGAGGCTCCCTCTTAATGCTGGCCTGAATTCAAAATGGCGAAGGCACCAGACTTTTTTAAGCTTTGAGCGCCGCTTAATCTCCTGCATTAACTCACGCCTGATTAGCGCTTGATCTTCATGGCTGCAACCCACATTCGGCACATCTTTCGTGAGCCCTCCTTATGTTACCATTTCGCCATCGCAACACCGGTTTTGTGGCCAGGCACGTCTCGTACCAGTTTCAAACCAAGCACCATGACGACTCTGGTTCCTCAGTAGCGACCCGACCATAAAATGGCGTCCTCAATGGCGGATTCAAAGTAGTCTCAGAGACAACAAGGGCCTTAATTCTCTGCACCTCTCTTGGCACAGGGTCCCTCTGCCTACACAGCCTATCCAGTGTCTCTCTAGTGTGTTTCATACCATCACACACCACATCAGCCTCCAACCTCCAGTGCCAACCAGTTACCAAACAGTAGCCACCAATCAGCGCCACTACTACAGCGCTGCACAACGTCTACCCAGTGTCTCTCCAGTGTGAGTTGTACCACCACTTCATCAACCTTTCAGAACCAACCAGCAGCCCTACCTCTACGACTGGGTCTCCTCCAGGTACTGCAGGCACTGTGTGGGCTCTTCACCTCTATGATTAGGTCGCCTCCTGGTACTGCGGATACTGCGTTCTTCACCCAAACTGAGTCGCCTCAACCTTATTCGCCGTTCAATATAGAATAATACCGGTCAGTGCTACCTCTACCCATCTACAATCCAAGACCTGTTCGCCACTACAATACCGTACTAAGGTCTTCTGCCCACCTGCTAGTAACATACTCGCCCGGCGCCGAATCATACCAACATGGCGAATAAAGAACCCAGGGCGCATTACAAAAAATCTAAGGCTGAACCTTTTCCATCAGACTCACCAATCAAGGCTAAAGCAGATGTGAGCAGCACAATGGAAATGATTCTCAAAAAGTTAGCCGATGTCCATGATCTGGCAAAATCAACTAAACAAAACACAGACACCATGCAGCTGGAGCTAACCGCCATACGTGCGGACATGAGCACAATCAATTCTAAAATTGCCGCCGCTGAACAAAGAATAAGCGACATCGAAGACACCGCGTTTCAAGCCAACAAAGAAATCAAAAACCTTCTAGACATTACCAGTAATCTTAAAAGACATGCAGCCGACCTTGAAGACCGCAACAGGAGAGGCAATATTAGAATCTTCGGTGTCCCGGAGGGCTCAGAGGACCCCGCCGAGTCATGTGTCGCGTTTCTGAAATCCTGGATTCCTCAGATTACGGGCATAAAATTTCACCAAAGTCTAGAACTGTACCGGGCACATAGAGTACCAACGTTTAGCTCATCTACAAGGAAAATGACCCGTCCTATCATTTGCAAACCTCTGAGATACCAGCACACAGAAGCCATCCTTAACTTTGCCCGCAAAAATCGCCAGATCTCCTCGAATGGTCAAAAAATAACATTTACGCAGGATTACTCAAAAACTACCGTTGACACGAGAAAAGGTTTTCTCCTACTAAGGGATAAACTAGGAGACAAAAACATCCAATTCTCCTTTGCTGGTCCTGCGAAATTTAAAATTTTTGAAAATGGAAGACCACACTTCTTCACTGACCCAAACGAACTGGCAAAACACCTAGACACTACGACAGCTCAAGATATGGATTTATCTACCTCCGCTTCGAATAAAAGAAAGACATAATATCCTTTTTGTATACCAATTCAGCCTACGACTGTACGTTAAATACTAAGGTTTAGTCGGGTTTGTAAGTTGGTAATCTTTAACACTCTCATGACAGTATATCTACCCAAATATTGTCAACTATTCACAACTTATATGTCCTCCCACGAGCCGAAATGGCTGCTCACCAGTTAACATTTAAGCTGTCGCATCTTCAGTATTGTGCTGTTTACACTCTCGTGTAAGAACTTACAATAGGTTTAGTGTTTGTGTAGCACTGTGTAGCACCTTGTGTTTGTGTAGTACTGTTGCCTTATCTTTTCTATTTAGCGAAATGATGTAGTATCAGGTCTCCTCACCGCGCTGAATTCATCATTACTGCCAAGTCCTTAGACTGGAATCTTATCATTTTACATGTTCGAAACTTAGGCGATGAGCGTTCTTAAGAGACAAGCTATTTATATGCCTATACGATATAAGTTAGTACCGCTTACAGTTACAGTAATTGTCTGATGTTGTTGATGCACTCCAGATTGTTACCTATGATGATAAACTCCACTCCAAGTTGCAAGACCGACGCTCCTGTTGTCGCACCTCCGTTATTCGAAACCTTCAGGTATGGGAGGGTGGGGTGGGGGGCTTAGGATTTTTTTGGGGGGGAAGTATCAGTTTTCGCTATTTTTGATTCATTCTTTCTTCTTGCTTTTCCTTTCTATCATGGTTCCTTTTTATTTTCCACACTCGACAAGAGCTCCTACGTACTGCTTACCCTATATATGCTGGCAGCGCTACTGCATTATCTGCAATCAACACAAGTTACCCACATACATCTAGTATTCATAAGGAGACGCCTGTCAATCATCATACCATACATACCCTACATGAGACCAGACCAAATTACCTTCGATTGCATACGTAATTACTCAAAATAAGACATATAACATTGCAGAAGACCTTAACATCGTCTCCCTAAATGTGAAAGGGCTTAACCACCCAATCAAACGTCGGAATATTTTTGACTACCTAGCTAAATCAAAGGGGATATTATACTATTACAAGAAACGAAATAATCTGGGGAAGATGCAGCTTTTATTAAACTCAACTGGATATCACACGTCTCATGCTCTCCAGCGGACCATAAAAAGAAAGGAGTAATCACCCTAATAGCGAGGAAAGCTAACAAATCCCTCGAATCACACTCACATGACGGTGAGGGTAGAGTATTGGTTACACCTCTGAAAAAAGGGGAAGACTCTATACACGTTGTAAACATATACGGCCCTAACACGGACGAACCCAATTTCTGGGATAGTATCTCAAACATCATAGAAAATCTCCCCCAGGACGATCTCATCATAGTTGGCAGCGACTTTAATATCCCATTAGACCCTATAATTGACCGCCTATCCACCTGCAAATATCACGTCACAAGATCTCATGGCATAGTTCAGAAAATATGTTCTAAGTTTAACCTCAAAGATTCTTGGCGCCTTCAACACCCAGACTCTAGGGATTACACTTTTTACTCTGCCCCACTAGAATAGACTACATACTTATATCCGGATCATTCACACACCTAATTGATCAAACAGACATTTCACCCAAGTTAGTGTCAGATCACTCATGTATCAGTGCTAAATTAGCTGGCAGCCACAATACACCCTCGCCCAAAAGATGGCGTTTTAATAACGATGTCCTATCAAGTCCTGACGATAAAAAGAGAATTGAAGAGGCAATCACGGATTACCTCAACCATAACGATCTTCCTGAGACAAACGTAAACACCCTCTGGAACGCATTGAAGGCAACCATTAGGCGAGTTATCATTGAGATTAAAACAAAAATCAATAAAAAGCTTAATACTGAATTAGTTTAGTTAGAACATGAAATCAAACTCCTGGAGACTTCACATGCCAATTCACTAAATAATAATAATATTCTTAACCAACTAACACAAAAGAAATATGAATACAATAAAATTCTGAGTAAACGTGCAGGAGTATGGATAAATAAATTCAAGGCCCTTAAACTCTGTGAAGCCAACAGAGCAGGTAAAATGCTAGCTTCCTATCTTAAGAACAAACAGAACCAAAACATTATCTCATCAATCAAAGATACTAATAATCAAACGCATACTAAACAAAAGGAACTTTTGAACACCTTTAAATCCTTCTATGAAGACTAGTATCGGAACGATCAAGAATTTAATTCAGAAGAGTGCACCCAATATCTGAACAAATTGAACCTCCCCCAACTGAACGAAACAGACAAACTGGCTTTAGGGAGACCAATAAGCGTACTGGAAGTGATGAACTCAATTAAATCCCTGAAAGACAATAAGGCCCCGGGACCTGACGGCTTCACTGCCACATTTTATAAGACATTTGCAGAGTCACTACAACCAACCATGTTAAAAGTATTTGATAATATAGCTAATAAGGGACGAACGACAAACTCCATGACAGAGGCCAACATTATAGTTATCCCTAAGGCGGGAAAGGATCCCCTATTACCAAAAAATTACAGACCTATATCTCTCATCAATGTCGATTGTAAAATTTACGCAAAACTCTTAGCCACAAGACTCAATGCTGTCCTCCCACATTTGATAAGTAGCTCACAAGCAGGCTTTCTTAAAAACCGCATGTCGAATGACAACACCCGCCTGCTATGCCATGTTCTAGAAAATGCAGCTTTTAAACCGGACCCTTCTATAGCAATCACCCAGAAAAGGCGTTCGACAGGGTTTCATGGTCATTCCTAAAACACTGCATGCATTCATTTGACTTAGGTGAACCCTACATAAATATCGTCATGGCCCTCTACTCAACGCCTACTGCACGTATTGCAATTAACGGTTCGCTTTCGGAATCTCTCACTCTCCAACAAGGCACAAGACAAGGCTGCCCACTTTCTCCATCCCTTTTAATACTAGCACTAGAGCCCTTAATACAAGACATCAAACAGAATACAGACATAAAAGGAGTAGGTTTCAATAATACTCAAGTTAAATTAGCCGCTTATGCGGACGATATCCTAATAGTAACAGAAGACCCGGGTCCCTCAATTAATGCTCTGATGCTAACGATAGGGAAATATTCTATACACTCGGGGTACAAACTAAATAGGGACAAATCTGAGGTAAAACCCCTAAATGTTCATTGCACCAGAGAGATTTTGGGCAACTCAGGTCTTGCGTGGCAGCCGGGATATATAAAATACTTAGGCATAGAATTTGGTAACAATATAATCGACACACTACACCACAACAAAAATACTACGCTGGAAAAAATTAAGAAGCTTCTAGACACTTGGGGGGTCATTAGGATATCGGGCGGATCGCCACTGCCACCGCCCATATGGCGGTGGCGATCCGCCCGCTATTTTCCACCGCCCGCTTCAGATTTCCCCACCGCCATATTACGATGGCGGTGGGGACCCAGGCGGACGGAAAGACCGTCCGCCGGTTTTCCGCTGGTAGGCAATCGGCCCGATTGCCTACCGGGCGGAAATGGCCTGCAATATGGTGGCGGTGCCTTGCAGGCACCGCCATCCATATTACGATGGTCGGCGGTGCAGGGCTTTCCGTGGCGGTGACTCCGCCATGGAAAGCCAGGCGGATTCCGCTTTCGGGGCCCCCAAGATGTTGGGGGTGTGGGGGGTGCACATGGGGGGTACCTATGGTACCCCCCTGCATTGTCATGGACATGGTGGCAGGCACCTCGCGGTGCCTGTCACCTTGTGCATGACGATGCACACAGTGCATTCCCAGCATTGTGGCGGGCGGTGCTGTGCGCACCGCCCACCACAATGCTGGGAATGGAGGATGCCACCGCCACGGTGGCATCCTAATCGCATGTGCGGGACCGCCGCACCACTGGCGGCCGGTCCCAGCACCGCTAGGGTGGCGGGCGGACGAAAGTCCGCCCGTCATCCTAATAGGCCCCCTGGTCTCCAAAATGTATCACTTGGTGGGGAAGAATTGAAACAATAAAGATGATGATCACGCCCCTAATTAATTATTTAATCAACATGCTCCCTCTCGTCTTAACAGAAGACTTCCACCATAAACTTGATATCCTCTTATCAAAATTTATATGGCAAGGCAAGAAAGCTAGAATTGGACTTAAAAAACTAAGGCTGGACAAATCCCTAGGTGGAGTCAATTTAGCCGATTTTAAAACATATCAAACAGCCTTCTTGGCAAAACAGGGCTCCTACTGGATCTCACCTCCCATCAACTATACTCCAGTATGGCTAGAAGTCGAAAAATCTATCCTTGATAATCTTAACCCTTTTGCCCTGCTCACCTCTAACCTCTAATTAGATCAAAATCTATTTTCAAAAACACAAAAGCAGCATTGCTAAAATTAGATAAGAAACTCAATTTAAGTATAAAGCGCTCCAAGTTGGAATCCATATGGAACAACCGTAACATTTTATACAAGGGGAAAACTTTACACTATGATGCCTGGATTAACAAAGGGATCTTCTTCCCCCAACAGCTAGAAAGCTCCTCCTACCCAATTACCTTTAGGGAACTCCAACCTAGTTATAATTTAGACAACATGGAATTTTACAACTTTCTAAAGGTTTTAGCAGCACTGTCAAAAGCCAATTTACACAACTCACCTCCATCCTTACCAAACTTCGTAACGAAGATCAACAAGCTAGGCCACCAAGTATCACTTATTTACAAACTACTCCGCCCTAAAAACTCGACTCTCAATAAAAACCTTGTTGCTTTCTGGGAGTTACATTCCTCTAACCCGCTACCCGAGGCTAAATGGTCTCAAATATGGAGTTCTACTACACGTAATAAAATATCTCCGGTCTTATCTCATACAAAATTATGGCTCCTACATAAAGCCTTCTGGACACCGGCTCGTCTGCACTCACAACATCTCCGCGATGACCCTCTTTGCTGGAACTGTAAGGAAGAAACAGGCGATTTAGCCCACCTTATCTTGCACTGCAAAGCTTATCGACATTTTGGGACAATGTATTTGCTTTTTTATCAAAACTATTCAATTGTAAGTTAAAAAGAGAACTCTCCACTTTAACAACCGGCTTTCTTGATGCTGATACACTACATTATGCAGACAAGGCCCTATTGGACCTATTATTCACATCCGCAATAAAAATTGTCCTGAATAATTGGAAGGACGCGCACAAGGCATCATACAAATGCTGGATGAACTGGATTACTCACCTCAGGGGCGCAGACAAGATCGCTCTTCAAATCTCTCCCTGGAAACCCTCTACCAGACACATGTGGGATAGACTAGATGCATACTTCACTACACATAAACCTCCATGATCATTGTACAGATACTATCTATAAGATATTCCCCTTCCACATATCCTCTTAACCACAAGCAATAGTTAAGGATGAGTAAAATACTATCTGGACTCTCAGACGTACTGAATCCAGAAAACTCTGCTTCCTTAGGACTTTCTCTCCAACACACATACTTTGACATAATACCCAACATAAGCATGGGTAGGCCTCATTATTGCTCTGATCCGTTTTATCTTTTCTTCTCCTATTCTTTTACTTAGTTCTTATTAGTTTCTTTTTATCTTTCATCTCTTATTTCTCTCTCCTTTTTATTTCATAGATCATATGAAGATTATTCATTAGTGTACAGTATCTTATATCAGCTAGTACTTTGTATTCCACGCTTCTTGTATATTGCTTGTGATAATATTTCCTGTTCATCATACCATTGAAGCTGTTATGTTTCTTCCCAGCTGATGTATCACGTCAATTTTATATTTCTGTACACCATATGCCGTATGTCATTCTTTTGTGCTTTTCTATTGAAAATAACTAATAAAATCATTTGAACAAAAAAAAAAAAAAAATTATGAGCCATATGCATCAAAAGGCCAACAAGTGTAACCAGTCTTTAATATTGCGATGCGCCCTATGTGCTAAAAGGTTGCAACACAAAATTGCAAGTCGCAGATCAGCCTGCAGAATGAATATTAATTAGGCAGGCTGCTATTTCAAACACAATGTTGGTGGTCTGCAAGGAACAGCAGACCACAATCCCTGTGTTTGTATTCCTAAACAGGAAATGTTTTTATAAAATTAACCTGTGTTCTTCAAAGGCACCAGTGCTGCTTTAAAATAATGTTTCTCCTTTGGGAAAACTTTGGTGGAGCAGGTAGCGATCTCTTGGACAACTGCTTACTCCCCTAGAGGCTACCAACACCATTAACAAGGCAACACCTTCCCTTTTGCAAATCGCTCAGTTACTAACTTCTTTGAGGTGTAGGTAACTGATCAATGGTTGCAAACCATTGATAAATACATGCTATAATTGCTATTAGGAAGCATCACTTTCACACACCTTCCTAAATGGGATTCAAATTCGGTATGGGGCGGTAAACACATAAAATGGGTTTCAAACATACCAAAAAGCCATTTTGTGGTTGCAAACTTTTGGGATTTTGTGAATCGCAGGGTTTGCAATTGCTAAATAGCTTTGCACATCAGGCCCTAAGTGTTTATCCATGGGCATGTTCCTAAATTCCCACATAAGTACCTTGGCAATATTTTTTTTATAGAAATATTAAATAAACTATAAAAACTCAAAAAGTTCCATTCAGCCGCGGTACGTGCAGGTAACAGCGGTGGGGTGGTGGGGCCGGGTAAGGTGGGATTTCGAGGGACGATGCCAAGGGGAAATTAATTATTTATTTAATTTTCCCTCTGCATCGTCCCTCGAAATTCCCCCTTACCCGGCCCCACCGCTGTTACCTGCACGGACCGTGGCTGGTTCCATTATAGCTCAAGCTTGTAGACCCACAATTTTCAAAACCACTATGAATAAAACTCTTTCCGTCATGTACCAGAAAAAAAAATCACTCTCAAAGAATTACTACGAAATTAGCCTTAAAATTAGACAATCTGTTCCCAGGTAAAGCACCCAAAAGTTGGTTTGCTGTCTGTGTTTTTAAAGGATAGTATATTACCTGTGCTCAAAAACATTTAAATTGATGTCAAAACGGACACTCAAATTGACAAAATCAAATATTTTGGTGACTACAAATTCAGTGTAATATGGGCATTTTAAAGACTGGTTTCTGCTCAGATTGCCAACCTAGATTGCTCTATCACTTCTTTCCTCATTCGGTGGGTGTATTTCTGCAGCAGTGTTGACAACAAAGATGATCAAAGATTTTCCTTGAAGGGACCAGCACAGTGGAAACGCCTTCTGCTTTCCTTAGAATGATGGGGAAAATTAGATATTTACTCTAGGCCTGACGTAGAGTTCGGCGGGCGGGTTACTCCATCACAAAGGTGGTGGATATCCCATCTGCCTTATTACAAGTGCATTGCATCCATTACTACTTGTAGTAGTCGGAGAGGATATCCTTCACGTTTGTGACAGAGTAACCATCCCACGAACTCTAAATCAGGCCCGCTGTTTGATAATCAGTAAAGGCTAGTTTAAATAGCGGCTCTCAAAATGCAGTAAATTGGCTAAAAATCCCAAAGAAAAGTACAAAAAATGAGTAAAAGATGACTGTACAACCTTTATGTAAACGACCATCTGTGCTTACTTAAATGTAAATGTAGCTCTATAAATATCCCCAGTAAAATAAAACAAAGGAAATATAGAAAATAATCCCTCAGACCCCAGAAAAGGGATGGAAGGAAAGAAAAAAAGGCAGACAGTACACCGCCAAAACAAAGAAATGTATTTGTTGAAGCAAGCAGCAAAAAGACAGAAGGGTGGGCTCCCGCTTCTTCCTTACTGCTTGGTTTACGTCATCACTTGCCTCGTGGTATGTAACTTGTGGCTCAGTGGAATAATGATAAAAAAATATTACTGAATGCTAATCTCAGTGATTTGCATAGCATCATTAACTGAGTCATGGAGCTAAACAGGAACTTAAAGCCAGCAGAAAGAAACCCTTTAAGAGGAGGAGGAAGGCAGCAGGAGTACAACCAGCAGTAATTGGCATGTACCACTGCTAAATACTGCCAATTACAGAAGTAGAAAACTGCCCAGTTGTAAGATTAACTTGCCAGGGTACTGCAAGGTTAAATTTACCATGAGTCGTAAAGGGATTACTGCTATTTGTAACTACAGTATCACTGGCGATCACTATGATAGAAAAAATACTGCCCACAACTGCCCACCCAAAATAAGATCAGCTGTGAGATGGAATGAGTAAGGCCCATAACAAACTTCTATAGCGTGAATCTTTTTTTTTTGCAGATTTATATAGCGCGAACTGGACTCGAAGGTATTGGAGCGCTGTACATGAGCACCGGTTACGTTACACAAGGACACACTCATTTTTAGGTCTCGCCTACTCAGCGCGCATGCGCTGCATAGGAAAGAGACCTTTAGAAATCGCTCCAGGTTTGCTTTCAAAAACGTGCACGCGTTGCATTGCTTTAAATGGCAACGCGTGCACGTCTGGCGATTCCCTTGCGGGAGCGAGCGGCGCCATGTGTTAGTAATTATTGCAAACACATGGTGCCCCTGGCTCGCTCCCGCAAGGGAAACGCTTTGGTTGCTCTCGGCCGCACTCCCCTCCACCCCCCCACTTTTAGCGCGAGGTGCGTGCGCTTGTTGTTTGTTAACCAGAATGTACTTCCTGCCGTGACCAGGGCCCACGGGTGACGTGGTTACTCCATGGCGGTACTTGCTGTGCCTGCGCCTCTGGGTGCCATGACAGTCGCTGCTCTTTGGTGCGATGTGCTTTGCGTTGAGCCCCGTGGTGCAGTTGTAACCGCTTGTTTCCCAGCAGTAACCTCCTGCTCCGTCTGCATTCCTGCCGCTACTCCTCGCTGCGAGGCCGTCCTCCCCGGAGGGAAGGGGCGGTGATTCGTCGCACAACAACAAAGGCGAGCGTGTAGCGCTGCAGCGCGGGCAGTGATTGAGCCGAGGTGCAGCCGCTGCTTTGAGCTTCTGCCCGACCCAACCCCAATTCTGATGCACTTTCCGACTTGTGATGATAAACGATCTGCTGGAGGAATACCACTGCGCGATGTACGTATTTCACAAGGCTGCGGGCCTTGTATATAGCTGCAGCAGTAGCAGCGTAGACACTGTGTCATTGGCCATAGTGCAAGGAAGAAATGCTCAGCCGGCCCCCCACCCGGCTGTTTTTTAAATTATAAAATGAAGCAATAATCGGGATTCAGTGTGCCCCTCGGGCCTCTTGACCACAGTGCTACTGTACCTGGTGCATAAATGGAAGATACACCCCTACGCTGACTGTATCACCCGGACCCCTTAATTCTCTGTGGTGCAGGTGACCCACCAACTATAGGGGGCGCGCCCAGATAGCCAAATGCCTTTCATGTCGAGCTCGCCTCACAAAAAACCAGCAGCTGAAGAGTGGTGGTTGGATCTCAGCCTACCCTGCCGGACCACATGTGTAGAAAGTGCCTTTCCGCTCTAGGTTAATCCAGCCATCCTGGTGCATGTACCACTGCCCCCCCCCTATTCCCCTCGCCCCACCCTAAAGATGTGGGTTCTCCCGATCAGGAAAGCCTTTCAAAGTGGGCCATGGGCCCTGCACTGCCCTGCAAGGCCCCACGCCAGCTTGCCTTGTTTAGTTCAAGGCCCTGAACCCTCCGGCTACCCCTTTGTAGCACAACCCTACCAGCGCCTTACCACCTGAAAAGCCCGGTTCTCCCACACATGCATTTTCCCTTCTCGCACTTGACACATTGAGGCACTTCCCTCCTCTACCTATGACCCACCACCTCTCTGGGCACCTTAAAATAGCCCTCAGACACCACGTTCTTTCACTGGTAGCACCCTCTTACCTCCCCTTCTCCACTACTCCCACAGCATGGCCACCACAGAGTGCAATTATAAAAGCACCGGAACTCTACTGCGTCATATCCACATTAACTGCTGCAGCTGCCTTTCGGTGTCTCACTCACCACATCCTCTCCCTCAGATCATATTTTTGTGTCTGTTACCAGGCACTACTAAGCTACTCGTGGGAAATATATTGCTTTTAGAACACGAGACTTGGAATTTATTCCCAGCACTCCTCCTTGACTAAACTGTGTGATCCGGGGTAAAGAATTCTGATTTAGTGTCCAGAATCTGCTAAATGCCAGAGCCCCTGCTTGAATGAATTGCGTGATCGTGGGCAACTTGTAGCCTTGGTTACCATGGCGTACCCGGTTATACACCTTCTGTATACCTTTTGAAAACCAATAAATATTTAAAAATAAAAAATAAAAAGTTCAAAGTCTGCTAAATACTATGAGAGGCGGATCAGTGTGCACTGCCCGTCATGTAAGAAACATTATTTCTACAAGCGTTTTATTTAATTTTTTTATACAGCGTATTTATTCAAGATATTTATAAATAAAGATGCAAGCACAATCCAAAAATATGTCCTTGTTAGCAGATTCGTCTTCCCTTCAGTGGTATAGCTTTCAGTAGTGTAATATCTGTAGTAGCACTGCAGCCCAAAATATTACGGCCCATTGCTCTCCAGTGACGTGGCTCCTTTTTAATGCTTAATCAAGGGATACGTAGCCCCTCCACACGTCACCACACTGGCACACAGCTGTGACAAAACTCTAGCCTTTCGACACTATGACATAGTAGCAAGTCATGGCAGTAAAGGAGTGTTTGTCATTAAGTCGAGGGAAGACAGAGCGAACCTACAATAAATGGAATGTTTGAAATAGAGGATGGATCGTTTCCTTTTACTATTTATTGACTGTTTACAAGGTATCTTAGTCCACAGGATTCCATAATAAAAGGGCACCAGGTTGCACCAAAAGTCCGCCAAAACTGTGGTGTTGCTAGGCGAGAGGGGAGTGACAAATTGACATCATTGCATTTTACCTGTGGCTCTGAAAAGCTTTCGACCGAAGGCGGGAATAGCCAGAATGCTACAGCAACGGTTATTCTGAATCTCAGGATGGCTGAATAATTTTCTCGCCGCATTACAGTTGAGGCCTTCTGTACAGTGCGTCCTGCAGCGTGTGGCATTTCGCCCTAATTTCCCCCAAATAAGCTTTGGCTATTCCCCTACCCATTTCTGCACTTCTAGGAACTGCAACTATGTGTTCACGTACTGGGCCTGGGGAGACCCTTCTGGCTGCTTGCTCCTTCCATGTGAAATACTCTGCGCCCCCGACCCCTTTTGCCTCTCTTTCAGCAAGACGCTGCAAACGTTTCTCTTCATTTGTCAGTGTAGGTAAATCCACAGTTTGAATTTCCAGCACCACCAAACCCTTGGTGTTTACACATTCTGCCTAAATTAAATAATATAAAACAAAATAATAATAAAATGCAACATTCAGGCTTATATAAAGTATTCAAAGATGGACTTCTTTTCATATTTCTATAGAAATCTGAGCTAATGGCCTCAGATGTTTGCTCTTTTGGATTACTTGTTTCAAATCATGTACAGAAAAGCTCAGTGATGCCATGCCAATGGCAAACTGTGCACTATAAAAATACCATCAATATTACAAATATAAATGAGGGAAGATACCCTGGTTACAATTCTTGGCAAAATGTAAGCTAAAACGTGAAAATTTGTAGGTCATAAGTGTCGCCCCAAGGTGGTCTGTTAGGCTATTGAGAAATAATATGTTTTTTATTGCCTTCTTCAAAGATAATCGACTTTGGAATGATGAAAGGCTGATTGGACAAGGCAAGATTCGTTGTGCAGGTGCATCAGTCCACCGAGCTACTAGCGAAACATTATGCCCACCTAAAAGAACAAGCATTGGCATAGCCAATAGGTCTCGCCTTTGGGACCTTATAAGTGTTAAGTTATCCAGCACAATATCCTTGGAGCAACAACATCACCTGTTGCATGGCTAAACACTTATAAGGTCCCAAAGGAGAGACCTATTGGCTATGCCAATGCTTGTTTTGGTGGGCACGGGGAGATTGGGTGATTTGCCCAGAATCACAGGATGTGGACGCGACCCCGAGGCTCGAACCTTGGTTTCCCAGCTCCAAAGTCGGCAATCTAGCCGTCAGAACACATCCTCTCCCCTTTGGTTATGTGTGATCACTAAGCAGGAGAGTGTTGTCTTGCAGGTGCACCTAAGCTGCCTCTGATATTCCGTTTTTTGGTGTGCTGGTTTTCTCTTCTTCCAGCGGTAAACGTTACCGCCGACGGTATTTGTTTAGCTGTTGAATGCATAGAAATAGGTGTTCCACTGGCTGTCCTTTCACAATTTGTAATTATGGCCTGTTATTTTCTAGTTGGAAGAGTTTCCCTTTGGGACACCAATGTAATACATTTTCCTGCTCGCTCCCTCTTAATTCCACACTCTGTCCGGGGTATTTCTCTTTTAATGTTCTAATGCGGCTGGACCCGCGCGCCACCGAACGCCCCTCTCAGGCAGCGCGCGCAGTGGCCCGGCAGATGTATTGGTCGAGCCTGATGAAGAACGTGCTTCCGCTGAGACGCCTCGGTGGAGAGGTCAGGGGGAAATTGAGATTGCTGTGAATTGCCGCGGAATGTTGTCATCCTGTTCCGCCGAGTCGAAGGTGGGAGAAGGCGCCTCTAGAGCGCTTGACAAGCTATCCAGGCATTGATCTGCGCTGCCAATTTGCAGCAACTAAATATTTGGCTCCTGTGTTCTGGTTGTGCAGCTTCTTGCTCAAACAGACCTCAATTAAAGCAAAATGATGGGATGGGGGAGGGAGGGAGCGGGCAGTGGAGCTTTACGCCCACGTGCCAGAAAAAGAATGCTATTCAGTGTAAGTGAAAACTACTCTTTATGACTCTACCTAAGCATTTATCTTTGCTTTCTAAAGCAGAATCCTGCTTGTCTATATTTTTCATATCTGGTCTGCAGTTCCTGTGCACCACCCATGCCCAGGGAAGATGTAGTTCTAGACCAGGGGTCTCCAACCTTTATGCAATTAAAGTTACCTAAGTCCAATAAAAATTATCACGAGCTACTATTATTATTAGTGGTGTAATAATGACCAGATAATAGTACATTAGTGGCTGCCATATTACAGTGCTTAATTTGTAAAAATAAAAAAATAAGTTCAAGGGCCCTCGTTAGTAGGCCACTGCAGATTGCACCACCCTTTGCCTCTGCCAGCGCTTACAATGACACAACAAACACAATTACTAACCATCCCACTCTTACAAGTGTGACAATTCAGTTTATTCCAGGCCCCCAAAGTTATAACTATGGCTTGGGTGGCAGGTATTAGTCATTTTTAATGTATATTGAATGAATAAACAACTGTTGTCCACATCTCTAAATTAGATAGACAGCGCCGCCATGTGGCAGACTGTCATAAGTGCTGGTATTGACAATATTGGGCTGGTGCAGAGCACCGGAAACCACTGGCTCAAATGAGGCACTGCATATACAAGAATACTAGCAGTGATCACCTCAGCTCATCAGGCACGGTGTCAGTGGTAATGTAAAGAAGGTGTTGTCATTTTAGAATGCCTCTACGATTGGAATACATAACAGCCATAGCTTTAATGCCCCAGCATCAAGGTACAAAAAAATAGTAATGTCTCCCTAGCACCACATGATTTGTCAATTAACTGTAAATATATTTTTAAAATCCAACTATTTTTCTTCAAACATCAGCATACAAGTTCTAAAAACTCACATTTATGTCTCAAATATACGCTTTTAAATTTTGATATACATATATTAATGCACCCAAGCAAAATCTTCTAAGATAGCAGGCTCAGCTGCACAGAGGAGAGCTACTTATGGGTTGCTGCGGAGCTACCAGTAGCACATGAGCTACTTGTTGCAGAAGCCAGTTCCAGACTTTGTCACTATTTCCCGCCAGGACTGCAGTTTGGCTGTGTCACTGTATGTCTCTGCACAGTATACTTTAGGCAACTTCTTAGTTATGGATGGAAGGTTGGCTTTTCGAAGAATAGGAGCTGCCAGTGTTAGTTTTGTTAAATAAAACCTGAAAATCCCACTAATAATTAATCTATTCCATACTGCTTCCCCTCTTCTACCAGGTACCTTCTTTCACTAATGTTTGCTTTCTGAATGTTTTGCCTGTAGTAAAACTGTATTCTCTTGTTACAGGAAGACCTAAAACATTCACAAGAGGAGGCCCCAATGATTCTTTGTGGCCCAGCTGAAACTGGATTACTTTAATGACAATTACATGCACATGACTAAAGCCAATGCCACTGAGAAGGAGCAGATCTCAACCAAAGTGCACTGATGTTTAAAGCACGCCTTTAATACAACATGTTGAATAATGCTTGCAGTTATTTTTTAATGTGAAGGAGAATTGCCAGCTGTCCAATCATTGTGATCATTACTGCTTCTTTGCACCTTCTTTTCACCAGCAAATGGAACGTGGCCAATATTGCTCGCCCGGCATGTAGTGGGGAGCAGGGATGAGGGATGAAGTGGGGCAAGGCCTGCAAGCCTGTTACTCCAGGCAGCTTGACTATCACGGAAGGATGGTGAACATTACCGAGCCCTAAGTGTTACATGGTGATGCTGCAAACCTAAACATACATTTTGAGTTAAAGAGTGACGGGGCAAATTTAAAGATGCTTAAAGAATTACTGAATGGTGGTTTATATTTAAGGATGCATTTAGGGTGAACATGTGGAAGAGGGAAATCAGGCATGTCAGAAGTTTTGATGGGGCCAGGGGCCAACAATTGTGCGGTCCCTTATTGGTTTTCCATCCAAGATGCAGTGTTTTCCTGGGGATTTAGTGCCCCTAAGTGGCATTTTGTATTAACTGCATCACCAAGGAACAGGTCAGGCCTGCTATATTCATTATTATTATTATAAGTACATGTTCTGACACAAGGCAATGTCCAATAAGTGTGTGGCTTGGGGCAAAGAGCTACTGCTGCCCTCTCCTTGTGACAGCCTTGGGAAAATGTGAATGTGCACTAGGATTGCTTATTGACTGTCCAAATCCAGGATACAGCCAGGAGTTCCGAGCGATGAGGCAAATCTGAGCATGCACTCAAAATGTCTGAGTGATGACACAATTCTGAGCATCCAGCATTATTAAATGTTTGCACAAAATCGAGCATGTGCTAAGGATTATTGAGTGATGGGGCAAATCAGAACGAGCATTAAGGAGTACTGCTTGATGACGTAAATCTAAGCATGAATTTGCAATTAGTCAGTGATGGTGCACATCTGAACATGCACAGAGGGTTACTACTGACTGATGGTGCACATCATCACTGTTACCGAGTGATAATGCAAATGGAAACATTCACTAAGTGCCATTTACTGATGATGCACATCTGGCCGTGCAGCGAGCAGTAGCAAGTGTTGAGGCACGCTTGAGCATGCAACCAGAATTTCTTAGTGTTGGTGCAAATCTAGGCAGGCACTACTGGTTCTTGAGTAATGCTGCAAAACTGAAAATGCATTTCAAATTAATGAGTGATAGTAGAATTCTGAACTTCCTCTATGGATTACCGAGTGATGGGAAATATTTGAACATGCATAATGTGAGTAATTCTTGACATAAAGCATTTGGTGCATGAGGCATCAGCCTGAAACATTGATGTAACCTGTCTACATCCATACAGACATTCCCTCATAAAATGATCCATTCATGTACTGAACCATTCGTCCATGCAGATCCATCCATCTTGAATCATTCTCAAATTCAAATGCAAAAACTCAAAGAAAAATCACTTTAACTTATAAAATCGACAGACCTATTGTCTTTACCAATGCTTATTTACTTTTTTTTTTATGGAGCCTGCACATGTTTCCTTTCTCTATTCCCCCGCCCCTCTGCCCCCAATTTCCCCAGGGCATGCACTCTTTTACTTCTCACTTCCCCTGATGCTCACGCTACCATATCCTGCCCCCAGTCCTTATGGGCCGCTCACTCCCAAGTGTCACCCGCTCCACCCCACTCTCGATCCCGCACTGAATGTTTAGTTTTTGTTATACCATGGCCAAACAGCTGGAAAGCACTGCCCCCTTACTTTTTTCACGTTTTGCGCAAGTTGTTTTTATCATTTTTTTATATTTTCATTTACTAGTCTATCATGGCCGACCAAACTTGTTAGATTAGTAAATTAGAAATAACCGGTTGCGGTCGGACCCATGCACATGCACCCGTCATGACACATGCATGTATGCATGCATCAAGACGTATGCGTGCACTTCTGCTGCAATCTAAGAATGGGTTTTCTTCTGTAGAAAACTCATTCCAGGATTGCCTGCTATGTGTGTGCATTCATCTGGACACATATGCAAGCATGCAATTGGAAAACAAGCACTGCCAAAGCCAACAGCTTGTTTTTTTTAGAGCAGAGCTCTATTAGCTTTGCCAATGGTTGTCTTTTCAATGGGATTATTGGACTTTGTTCCACTAACCCACACTTAAAATCTGCTAATATTTCAAACTTACTATTTTATTGGCCTGCATATGGTCATATGCAAAGCTCGTGGATACCCTCTCTGGTGATTAGTGCGTTATACAAACCAGCAAAACATAACATATGCAGTTCAACAAGGCCTCTGCCTCCTAACTACTCTTTTTGAACCTTCAATAGCGTTGCAAGGTGGTATCAGTAGCAGGATGTGCACTATACAAGTGCCTATAATGTAATATAAGCCACACTTCAACAAATGATAATATAATAATATATTTTTGTGAGGAAATGGGGTGTATTATATGGTGTGGTGTGGTTATGAGATCTCACCGTGTAATAGACTTCCAGGCCTTTTTAGGACCAGTCAGGCTTCGTTTGTCAAACCTTAGCTCAACCTTGCGTAGTTGTGGCTTCGAGCAGTCCGGCTTCCACAAAGAAACAAGTGAAAAGCATATAAACAGCACCAAAACAATTGAAGAAGAAAGAAAAACAACTCTCAAGAAATCCGACACTAATTTATAAAAATAGATTATATTTTTATGAATTTATAGACACCAAAAGTAAAAAGATCAACTAAAAGGTTCTGGAGATATAGATTTTTTAAGAAACAATAAATCAAGACTTTTCACCTAAACGCCAACAAGCATTGGAAAATTTAACAAATTTGACACAAAAGCGTTTTCAGTGAAAAGTTACATTAAGGTTGAATGCGGTCCTTTTGGGTTACTTTGAGTGACCAACTCTGGCTGGGAGCCAGACAGAGGGACCAACAAGATCTGAAGGAACAGGTACCTTTGCAAGAATATCAATCTCCAGTCCAGTTCCACCGTTAATGGCCACTTGTCATTGACTTTTATGGAGTGGTCCTGATGCAAGGGATACAGGATGCTGAAGATGCTCAAGGATGCTGAAGATGATGTGCGGTCAAAAGGTGTCTTCCTAGGGCTACTCCTCAGTCCACAGTCCAAGTGGGGTGACTTTGGCCCAAAGGCCGATGTCCCTCAAAGTCCTCTTTGGTCCAGCAAAAGCTCAGTTGCCATTGGACTACTGGTCTCCAGTCACAGCCCAACAAACACTTTTCTTCTTCTGGCAAAAGCTCTCCAACTGGGTGACCAAACTGCACTCAAACATCTCTCCCGGGTCTAGCAGCCTCAGGTGCAACTTTTGAGCATAGGTAATTGGGCTCCCAGGTTGTATTGTGGCGAGGAGCAGTGATCCGGTGTCTGGGCTCCCAACTTGCCCAGGCAGGCTTCCTCAGCTTTTGTGTCCCTGTGCTGTGAACAGAAAGTCACCCAACTGACTCTTGGAGTCTCTGCTTCTGGCTAGGCTCGGGGGCGACTTCTCCATGAGCAGGACACCGTAGGCACAGTTCTCTCTTCGCCAGCCCAAGGAGCTGCAGGTGCAGCCTCTCTTTGCCATGTCCTTGGTCAGCAGGGCAGTCCTTCTGTCCCTTTCTCCAAAATAGGCAAAATCTGAATTCTGTGGGTCAGAGGTGTTTCTTTTATGCCTAGAAGGTGCCCTTAGGGGAAGGTTGCAGTCACTAGCCAATGGTCTACTTGGTTCCCTTCCACCTGATGACAACTTCCTGTGAAGTATGGCATCTACTATCTCAGAGTGCTCTATTCTGCCCACTCCCAAGATGTCTGAACCGTCTCTCAGTGTGTGGAGCGTTCGTAGCCCACCCTAGAGGTATGGCTACCTCTGGGCTACACGCCCACGGGAAAACCAGTCTGACCAGTGTTTTCCCCTCACTGTCCCTGACTCCCTTCTGTCTACCTAGACAAAGGAGCAGCTTCTCTTGTGTGTGCTTGCCATTTGCCCATCAAAGGTGATTCCCCCTTTGAAGCTCGCCTTTTTGGCTCCCACCCTGTGTGGCTTTTCCTGCCTGTAGGAGATAACATCTCCTCCTTGGATAGATCCTATGTTAGCTTTCCTGGGAGGCATTTACACGTCTCGCCAGGAGACCAGAAGGCTGTCTTGAGGACAGGCCTTTGTGTGCAACATAAATGGGCACTGAAAAGCCTGGACTACAAAGTGCCAATTTACTAAAGTTGCACTTTGCCCACCAATGACATTAAATTTGATTTAAACATTAAATCAGATTTAATGCACTGATTCTTTTGATACCTCACAGTACCAAGTTTAGTAGTCCCAGTCAGACGTTAGCAGAGCTGAGATGTCAGCCTGTAACTGCACTGAGGCTACAAGTTTTTTAACAGTAAAAACGACATTGGTTGTTTTTACTGTTAGGACCTTAAGACAAGAAACTACAGGTCCAACCCTTTATATAATTCACTCTGTCTTAGGGCCTAGTAGGCCTTCTTTAGGGGTAACTTACAAATATAAAAAAGGAAGGCTTGGGCTTTGCCATTGCTTGAAATGGGAAAACCGAGTTAGCAGTTTAAAACTGCTCTGCCAGCCAGCAATGGCAAGCTGGAAGTCATGCCTTTACGTTGTCACACTCGTGGGGGCACAAATAGTGCTGCTGTCCACGAGAAATACTCTAACTTATAAGCCCTAGGTACCCCTGGTACCATTTACTAGGGACGTACAAATAAGTCAAGTTATGCCAATTGGGGGTAAACCATTTAAACATTCACCTTTTCAAAGGTCAGAGCACATGCAGTAAGTCCTGATTAGCAAGGCTCAGGGTTTTTCAGTCATTACACCAGTGGGTAATAGTCACAATGGGAGCAAAAAGGGGGATGAACCTGCAATAAACATGTTTCCTTACAGTTTTATATAGCACTTCAGACAACAACTGTGCTATTTCTAAGCACTGTAAATAAAAAGTACCTTAAATAACTGGTATTGCTTTTACCCAATTTACCAACCTCAGCAGGGCAGAAGACTACTGCCTGGTTTACTAAAGACATCTTGGTGATATTCAGAAAGCTTTCCTGGGAATTCATTCCACCCGTTGCTTACCATTGGCTTTGTGGTTTGTAACTCACATTTTCTGGCTTTCTATTTGCTGGCTTTATTTGTTTTAGGCTGTCCAGGGTGATTCGTCCCTCTCAAGGAGCAAAGCCTTTTCACACCAACTCCCCATATATTCTTCCACGAGTGCTCCTTTCTGTAAATAGGCTTGCAAAGCTTGTTCTTATCTTGACACATTAGTTGTGCTTTCAAAGACTGAGCTCAAATGTCAGGCTCGGTGGGAGGGGGGCGGAGCAGGCTTCACACATGCTATGGGGCTGTATCAGGCTTACTCAATATTGGCAGAAGATACTTGATCACCTGACACATGCCACCAATATCCAGCTTGAAACTACAACTAAACACTGTCTACTGGGCCTTAACCCGTCCCCCAAAGTAGGAAGGGTACGCTATAAGTTTGCCCAAGTGGGTCTCTTGCTGGTTAAACGCAGAGTCCCTATCAGGTGGCTCTCTCCCACTGGATCCACGATCCTGGCATGGTCCAGGGACCTCATGGAATGGTCTTGGGTGGAACTGAGATGCATGAAAAAAGGTCCGTACAGATGAGCACTTTGAGGATGATTGTCAGGAGTGCGAGCTCATGATACAGGACATAACTGAAGGGCTGAACGGGGGGCGGTGGAGCTGAATGTGGTACTGAATGTGGGGTCAACAGTAGGGGAAACACAGCTCCCCATGACTAGGGATGTGGGAGCCGTCCAAAACAGCGAATCGTAACTAGAGATGAAGGGGGCACTGCTATAGATGGGCACAGAACTGGGTGACTGGGGCAGACTGGGGACCTGCCTATAGCCAGGATGGTGGGGATTGCGATGCTAGATATCCTCCTGGAGAGATGGTTGTAGGAGACAGTGACCGAGCCTAAAGAGACGAATGGACGAATTTGAGCCCCCTGTCAATGTACTGGCATGGACTCACACGGACTCATGGCCGCTACGCACAGAAACGTAGACATGTTGGCATAGCTGCAAGTTCTCTGTCGTAACACTGCCATATGAAGTGAATGTTTCAATGCAATGTTTTTCTTTTCTTGTTTTTATGTTTATTTGAAAAACCTTGATAAATAAAGCATTTAAGAAAATGTCAGGCTCTGTCTTCTGAGGGAGCTTGGTGTTTACTTTTCTTTCTCTGACTTCAGTGAAAGGATTTATGTGACAATCTTGCTGGATACTGGGGGTAGGGAAGGGTGTTTCTTCTAGTACACAACAACATAAATTAATTGTGCTAATGTTTCAGAATATATCAGAATTAGGAACACAAATGAATTTTTTTTTGTTAATTCTGAAGTGTTCTGATAACAAATACTTTAATATGATCAAAACAAATCATTACTCTAGGTGATGCCATTTCCACACATTATCCGTTGTGCGCTGTATATTTTTATTAGTAAAACTGTCTGCCCGTGCAAATGTAATGGTCATTTAAATTGAAAATGTGTTGTCTGTAATGGAAGTATGCAACCATACCATGGATACTCCACCTTACGCCACCCCACTCTTCTCTACTCTGCACCACTCCACTGCACTCTACTCTGCACAACTCCATGCCACTGCACTCTGCACCACTGGACTTTACTCCACCCTGCACCACTCCACACCACTGCCCTCTACGCCACTTCACTCTACGCCTCTCTACTCCACTCTGTACCACTCTACTCTATGCCAGTGCACTCTACTTAAGTCTACTCTACACCTCTGCACTCTTTCCCACTGCACTTTACACCACTCCAGTCTAGGCCACTCCAATCTACTCTGCACAACTCCACTCTATTTAATGTCATTTTGCAACACTGCACTCTGCACCACTGCACTGTATGAACAATACACTGTATGGCAATGCACTTTACTCAGTAACACTCCACTCTATGCCCCTGAACTTTACGCCAATCCACTGTATGACACTCTAATCTACTCTGCACTCTACACCAATTTACTCTATGCCATTACACTCTACGCTACTGCATTCTACCCTGTACCACTCCACGCCACCTCCCTCTACTCTGAAACAATCTACTCTACGCTACTGCACTCTATGCCACTGCACTCTACAGCAGTGCACTCTACTCTGTGCCACTGCTGTCTATGCCACTGTAGTCTACGTCACTGCCCTCTACACCACTGTACTCTGCAACACTTCACCCTCTGCCACTGAACTCTACACCACTCTACTCTGCACTACTGCACTCTATGCCAATGCACTCTATGTCACTGTATTCTGCATCACTGCACTCTATGCCATTGCACTCGGCATCACTCCACTCTCCACCTCTGCACTCTATGCCACTCCACTCTGCACCACTCTACGCCACTGCACTCTCTGCCACTCTATTCTACACCAGAGGTGGTGCTGCACTGATGCTGCAGTGGTGCTGAGTGATGCTGTGGTGGTGCTGAGTCATACGGAGGTGGTGGTCCTGAGATGGTACTCAGGTGGTGCATAGAGATGCTGAGTTGGTGCTGTACTGAGGTGATTCTGCGCTGATGCTGAGGTGTAGCTGCGCTGATGCTGAAGTGGTTTTTGGTTACTAATGAGGTAGGGCTGCGCTGGTGGTGGTGCACTGATGCAGAGGCTGTGCTGATGCTGAGGTGGTGCTGTGCTGCTGTTGAGGTGGTGCTG
The DNA here is from genome assembly GCA_963921515.1 of Calotriton arnoldi. NCBI lineage: Eukaryota > Metazoa > Chordata > Amphibia > Caudata > Salamandridae > Calotriton > Calotriton arnoldi. The sequence continues at coordinate 181,172 of CAWUFW010007489.1, read as the reverse complement.
CGTTGATGCTGAGTTGGTGCTGCACTTGTGGTGGTGCACTGATGAGGAGGTGGTGCGGTGCTGATGTTGAGATTGTGCTGTGCAGATGCTGAGGTGGTGTGCTTGTGTGGAGGTGGTGCTCAGGTGGTGCTGAGTGATGCTGACGTGGTGCTGAGTGATCCTGAGGTGGTGCTGAGTGATGCTTTGGTGGTGCTCAGGTGGTGCTGAGTGACGCTTCAAACTTAAAGTGAATATATAAACAAACAATGTGCCAGGGTCCTTAAAAATCGCAATTCGAGGAACCGCTTCTTTTAAAAAAATGGCACTATAAAGTTGAACTTGATCATCCAGGGAACTAAAATGAGGAGTAGTCAAAAACCTCAAAATTAAACATATTGCTGACTTTGGGAACATAACTATCACTTAAAATGATCAAAAATAAGCCTTGAACTTAAAGTACTGCATGCGGTAGAGCAGGACAGGGGGGAATTCTGACAAACTGAGCCAGAGTTTGTGCTCCCTGTGCACCAAGGCCATCTCATCAACATTTGCCCTTGGATAAAAAAAAATAAAAAAAAGACCTTTAAGGAAGATTAAAGCAAGTTATTGAGCAATAGGGAGGTAATTTGTGGCAGGGAAAGAGTCTATCTCGTGAATCATCTATATATATATTGGGTTGCATTTTTAAACGACTTGCCAACTGCGGCCCATTAATCTTCCATACAAAAGATGACCCTAAATCCAACGCGCATGAAAATACATAATGTGGAAAGTGCAATTTTCTGTAACCCTCCCCCATTGTTCCTTTGCTCACCATGCCACTCCAGTTTGGACCCAGCCATATGCAAATCAGTCTTGAAACTGCTCCCCATGGGAACAGTCCAGCCCGAACTGCCAGGCCATGTCCTCCCTGGACCGGAAAACAAGCATCCTGGGACTGGTTTCAGGGTATCACCCCTCAACAGCCAGGCTAGCTTGAATCCAGTGGCATATTGAGCACAGGACCCACGTCTGGGAATACCCTTCCCACTTAGGGCTACTATAGCAACACAAAAAGATGATGGATGAAATGCTGAACGTTGTGGTCACTCAAAACTGGTTCAGGCATAGCTTCCCTCCCACTGGGTCTGCTGAGGACCTGGATGGGTTAACTAAGATCTGCCTTCGCCAAGTCTCACCTTACATTTACTTGTGAAATGGAAAGTCCCTTTACACGTTAATGAAGTTTCTGTGTCCACCCTACTAGTCTTCCTGTAAGAAAAACACCTTCTCAAACCCAGGTCATTGTTCCTGATCTGGTAGCGGTATTCATACCTCATTAAGGCCAAGTACTGGCTGGGCAGCTGCTGGAGAGCTAATGTAAATTAGCCTCCAGGAGCTTCAACAAGGAAAAGCAACGTTCTAAAAGTTACTGTTACTAAGTATTTATTTTTAAAAACGGCTTCCCCGATGAATTGGTCATTTAATAAATATGAAACATAGCCACTGAAGTACTATTTTAGACAGTTCAAAAGTTACAGATAAAAGTTTATAATCTGTATTTTCCCATTTTCTAGAATCCAGCAACAATCCTGCTAGGGAGGGCTTTTGGTGGGCTAGTCACTAGAGAAACATGTCAACTTTAATTTGACCATGTTCCACTTTTAAACCTTGTGGGCGATAAGGTGTACCTACGGATGACTTATTAATATTTAAAAGCGGGGTTTACCGGCTGTCAGAATTATTTTGACAAGTTTGACAGCAGGTCTTTAGGCACTCTGTGGATGGTGCAATAGGTGCTGCAGTACACAGGTGGCATTTAACTTCCATGCCCTGGGTGCATTTCCTACACCATATATTATATGTAGGCAATTTAAACGTCAATTGGGGTAAGCCAATTTAACCATATTTAAGTGGGGGAACACCGGCACTTTACTTTTGTTTAGCAGGGATAAAGTGCACAGAGTTAAAAAAAAAAACACGCAAAGATAGGGTCCAGAAAAAGGCAAACAATATGGAATGTACCATGCCATGCTGAAAAGGCGGAGTTGCTAAATTCAGGCTCCCCCAATGTCTTCCCAAATAGAAACATTTTCTTTTAAAGCAGCCCAGACCCACTAAGGGACATGTGCTGCTTTTAAAAACATGATTCCTGTTTGAAAATGTGAACATAGAGGTGGAGATCTGCGGTCCCTTGCAGTCCAACATCCCTGGGATAAAGAATCACGGTGTCATAAGCAGAGACCTGCTAGGCAGGTCATTTTGTACCCCTCTACAAATGGCCATTTTGTGATGTAGACTATTAATACATAGTTTGCAGCACAAATTCAATTCCTGTTGGCTAACCAGTTGGTGTGAAGTTTGCACATCCTTGTTTGTGAACAAGGATTAGGCAGTGCTTAATTTGTAAAAGAATAAGTGCCAGGGCCCAAATTATTCACGAAGCCCACTGGTGAAGCTGCCATATGACAGGGTTGCTGAATACCAAGGCTGTCTAATCTTGATTTCACCTCATGACTCTTTCCTCCATTAACATACTCTTCCTGCTTCTATATTTCACTCTAGAAGTTTCTTTTTCATCCCTTCTTTCTCCCTTTGTCACTATTTTTTGTCTTTCTCTTCTTCCTTCATTCCCCCTTTCCTGCCTTTCTCTCTTTTGTTCTTGGCCAAAGTCAGATGGTTAATTATAAGCAGGACCACTGAAATTCTGCGGCAGGAGAGGGCCAAATTATGCGGCAGGGGCGAGTAAATTATGTGGCAAGAAAAGGTAAATTATGCAGCATAATGCAGTACTATTTCAAAGTATTCCTCCATTTTTTCATCATTTTTAAGCTTAGTAACAATTTCTGGGTCTTAGTTACATTATAGTAGAACCAATTTAATACTTAAATATATCAATAAGCAGCAGAAAGATGACCAGTCTAGCTCTGCAAAGGTCCTTCCACTGTGCAGCAACTTGTGTTGTCGCATTTTTAGAAACTTTGAACCGTTTGAGATAGAAGTAATATATTTTTTTTATTAAAATCTACAGATTAAGCGGAAGATGATGGATTATGTGGCAAAATCGGCAAATCTATAATTATGTGAAAATGGCCACGGTCGCACAATCGTATAATTTCAGTGGCTTTGATTATAAGTCACTGTTCCCACAAAACAGTGCCATTGGGCAACCACCAACTCAAATTAAGCACTGGCATTAGTACATTGCTCCCTAGAAGAGCTATCGTCCAACTCAAAATTGCAGACCATGGAGCCAGTAACCATGAGCGGAAATCCTAGCTTCACACCGTTAACCAAACTGTGTGACCCTGAGCGAAGCAATTTGCCTATCTGTGTCTCATTTTCATTAACTGACACATTTAAGGAAAGAAGTGATTCAGTTTAAAAAGTATCTATTACAAACATGCAAGCTTCAATGGACTATAATGTTTCTCCATACATAACAACAACATTGATTACTTTTGTAATACACACCACAGACTGAATTGTCTCCTGGGCCTCTTGTGGGTCCATCGATTCAGATTAAATTTAATTGCCTCTGTTTCATTCTTGTCAACAGCACCAATAGGCATACACAATTAATTCTTCTTTTCGCTTTACTCAGCATTGAGAGGGTAGAGGGGAGATCCTGCTTTGCAAAGGTAGAAAAAACGTGAGCTAGGTGGGTTGCTGAAGATTAATTTCACTTATGGCGCCAAAATACATTGAAACCCCCTCCCTTTGAGAAAGTAGACATTGCAAATTCTGACTAAAGTGTACCTCTGTTAACAGCGATTAAGACTCGGGGGAGGAATCACAGACTGACAGCTGCTGCAGGAAAATGAAGCGTGTAAGGGCGGTTTTATGCCTTCATAAACGGGTAAGAGGGCGTGGGCATGGACCCGCCCTGCAACAGATGAGGATGTGCTGATTCCCAATCTGTTAACGCAATCCGTGAATTTGCAAAGCGAGTAATTAGCAACGCTCGCTTGGATGCGCAGATGAGGAGGAGCTGGGAGCCATCACTATATTTAACCTCTCCTCCCATAAGGAGCGCGTGCCGCCGAGCCATGCAGATGTCAAGCACTGTTTCGCTTCCCCCGCATTGCTGGCTTAATTAGGAAAACCACCAAGACTATTTCCCACAATGCTTTGCTGCATTTCGATTGTTCAGCACTAGTCTAAATACATGGCTATCTTCAGCTCGTGTGAAAGTTGCAATTGGTTGCAGGAGGACTGAAAAAACATACATCTCAGTTTAATAAAAAGGTAGGAACTCTTGCCATAGTAAAAAAAAAAAATGTAAGATATATTTCAAGAAGAATTTTTTACTGCACTACTGTTAGATTAGAATAGATAACAGAAGAATTGCAATTTCAGTTACTTCTCATCAGGGATTTGGTTTTATTGAGGGTGGTATGCGTGACACCTCTACAAATCCTGGTGTTACTGCCACAATGAGTCCCAAGCCAGTGCCAAGAGCTTGCCAGAGACTTTATGCATTAATGGACGTTGTTGGATGCCACACTAAGCCTACAGTTTGGCATCTTTGCCGCATTGAGTGTTCTGGAGTCTCCTGACTTGTGGTCACTCAGATGATGGTGCACCTGCATGGAGCACAGAAAATAAAGGGCGGCATTGGGACTGCAGAATTAAGCATGGCTTGAAGGACGCCAAATCTGGTCTTGTGATTCGTTTGCCTAACAAACACCAGGGGCCATATTACACATTATCATTGTTTGCGCCCGGCGCACCTTTGAAAAGGTGCGCCGGGCGCAAACAATGATAATGCGCCCTATTATGGTGTATGCGCTGCCCCCAGGGCAGCCGCGAACTCGCACTGCCCTGGGGGCAGCGCATTCATGTGAAAACACGGAGGAGCTGCTCCGTGTTTTCACTGTGCAGGAGGCACCCGCCTGCACTTTCAAAGGGGATTAGAGAACCCCTTGCAGGCGGGTGCAGTCAGTGACTGCACCCGCCTGCAAGGGGATGTCTGGGGGGGTCCATGGGGCCCCCTTTACCCCCTGCAGAGGGCTGCTCTCAGGGAGCACACTGACAGTGCGCCACCTTTTAAATGGCGCACTGTAAGGGCGCCTCATGCGGGCTTCTTTGACTCTGCGCCCCTGTCTGTAATATGGCGCTGGCGCAGAGTCAAAGGAATTCCCTCATTTGCATGGGGCACGCCCCATGCAAATGAGGGAACACCCTCTGGAGGTAGCGTTGGCGCATTAATTGCACCAGCGTTATCGGTATTATAGAAGGGGACGCACAAGCATCTGCGCCCCCTTCTATAATACCAAAGTGCCCCGGAGGCGCCCAAAGCAGGCGCAAACACCCGTTGCACCTCCGGGGCACCTTCTGTAATTCGGCCCCAGATGTTCCAGGAAAGGAGCATGGGTAAATCTTATAAATCTCTAATTACTTATCGGTAATCTTCATTACTCCTGGTTCTATTGTCCTCGTCCAATTCATCACTAATGAGGTGACTCCACCTCGCAGCACAGAAAAAAAGAACGAGAAGACTTTGGAAAGTATATGTCCCTCCCTTAAGGGTATAGTCCAGCGGTTCCCAATCTGTGGGCGCAGCACCCGGTACACCGACAAAACTAGCCATGGGCGCCGCCAACAGATGCGTACGTAGTGGCGAAAATGAGCCGATTTTAGAGTTAGCAAGGAGCAGACGTTTCATTTAGCTTCCATCTTTTAAAAGCATGCACGATTATTAGCAGCACAGAATGGAGTCCAGAACTCGGCTAAGCAGATTGTAAAAAAGAAGAGAAGAGATAAACAGAAGGAACCTCTACCTCCCTACAGGAAAGGAGCAGAGGCATACAGACACATACAAGAACAAGGAATTTTGATGAAAAATCATCTCCTGCCACAAAACAGCTTCAACTTGCTTCCCGGAGAGAAGGACGAGGTAAACAGAGGCGCCAACAGCAGAGCCTCTGGCAAATGATAAGATTTAAGGGTAGTCGATGCCGCTCGATAGGCTAAATGTTCTGCTAAAATACTACACTCATTTTAATTTAGAAGGGTCCACTTTACTGGTGGTCATAAACACTGCCTGCAACCCGAGAATATTAAAACCATGATAGTTAGTCAGGAAAAGATAATTAAGAAAACAAAAGAAAGGATTGGTGGGTAGCAGGTTTAAATAACTCAGTCAGCCACGCATCTGACCAGGTGCAGATCCCCCCACAGGACCTACGCGGAACTTCACCTTTCAAGCGCTGATAAACGCATGCTTTGCTGCATAGCTGGGCGATGCATTGGATTGCATGAGAGTCTTCCGAAGAGCCGGGGTGCACGTGTGCAAGACTCACGCGCCTGGGACTGCTGGATACACAGTGCCGTGGAAGCTGCCAGGCTGGTGTAGCTCGGCAGTGGGTCCAGGGTCCGGACTGCTGATGGGTCTCTACGGGGGGGAGCATGACTGCCATTTGATGATTGGCTGGAGGTGCACGTGCTAACCACCCAGCTGGCCTCGCAGTACCACTCACCCTGCTGCCAGCGCCGGTTCATGGATTAAGGTGACCAACCGTCTGTAAATTTCATGGACCGTCCGTAATTTGGATCTCACGTCCGTTGTCCGTGATGATCCCTTTTACGGACACCTTTTGTCCGTAATTTTGGGCACTGGGGAACAGCACTGTTCCCCTGCGAGAAGCCTCAGCTCCTGATGGGGCCGCCTCACACTCGTCTTCTGAGCAGAAGAGCAGCCGCATCCGCCCATTGTCATTCTGTATGCGGCTGATTGCCACATACAGAATTACAATGGGCCAGTCTGGGCTGTTACAGCATGTGCTGGGCCTCGTCCAGCCTCGGTCTAGGGCAGGGCATTCTGTTTTTAACAGTACATAAAGAAAAATGTTGTACGTGTCCAGAAGGAAGAAATTTACAGAATCCAGTTCATGAAAGGAAGCCAGAGAAAGAAGTTAAAAAGAAGGGGTTATAGTTCTTTCAGTCTCAACATTTTAGAACTGAAGCGTTTTCCACATTTTAACGAAGCCATAGCTGCTGCTTTTTTATTTTATGCAACTAACAACCATTGACAAAGCCAATAGTCCTGGCTTGTTGAAGGTGTAACGTATTATATATCTGGATGCAATAACAGAAGTAGCAGAATACCAGTTGGGCAGCACACTATGCTAAGCACAGATTTTTAGCTTATGTGTTTTAAGCCACGCCCTTAATTACATCAGACACGCCCTTTGGAGAGACCCCCAAGCTTTTTCAACCCACTTAAAGCCTTGCAAACAACACCTTGTCACAGTCACCTCACGTCCTGGCACTGTGCATCATGACTTCTAAGTTCCCAGTTTGCCTATTAGCCCGGGGCACAGTGAACCCTCCCCCACCCCACGCTTTAGGAACTACAGCAAGGGTGAAGTTCTTGATGGGCCTCTTCTGTCTGCAACTCTGCAGACAAAGGTTCAGCTCATAATTAATGTGAAAAGGTGGGTGAGTAAGTAAGTGAAGGAATGGGTGAATGGCTGGATGGATTAGTGAAAGGATGAATGGATGAGTGAAAGGATGAATGGATGAGTGAAAGGGTGAATGGGTGGATAATGAGAGAAAGGATGGATGGATGAGTGAGTGGAAGGATGGATGAGAGAAAGGGTAAATAAATAAATATATGGGTGGAATGGTGGATGTATGGGAAAAAGGGTGGATGGATGAGTGAAAGGATGGATGAGTGAAAGGGTGGATGATGGGCGAGTGAGTGGGTGGACCGGTGAGTGAAATGATGGATGGATCGATGAATTGATATGTGAAAGAGTGAATGGATGGACGGATGAGTGAAAGGGTGGATATAAGGATGGATGAGTGAGTGAAAGGGAAGGTAGATGGGCAAAAGGATGGATGTATGAGTAAAAGGATGGATGGATGAGAGAAAAGATGGATGAGTGAAAGGATGTATGAGCGATGGGGGTCAATGGATGGATTCATGAGTGGATGGATGGGTGAAGGGGTGGCTAAGTGAAAGGGGGATTGGAAATAGAAAGGGAGGAAAATGGATGACTGAAAGTATGGATGGATGAATGACAGGATGGATGGGCGAATGGATGTATGGATGAGTGAAAAGAAGGATGTCAGGATGGATGAGTGAAATGGTGAATGGATGGACGAATTGATGGATGAGTGACTGGGTGAATGGATGGATGGATAAGTAAGTGAAAGGCTGGCCGGATGGGTGAAAGGGTAAATAGTTGGATGAATGAGTGAATGGATGGATGGATGGGTGGAAGTGTGGATCAATGAGTGAAAGGATGGATGGGGTGAAAGGATGGATGGATGATGAATGGATGAGTGAAAGGGTGGATGGAGGGATGGATGAGTGAAATGATGGATGGAAGGATAGATGATGGATAGGTTTGGAAATGGTTGAATAGGTTTGGATATGGGTGGGCACACAGATGGGAGGACAGAATGAATGGTGAAAGACTGAATGATGGATGAAAGAATGAATGGATGCCTCACCCCCGGGTGACTCAACCTGCCATCCCAAACCGACACATGACATCAGGCAGCAAGTGCGGAACTGGGGCTTGAAATGCTCCTTCTGCCTGCCAAAAAGCAGAAACGAATTCCTTGGACGGTGCTGTGGTACCACAAGACATTATGCTGTTGTGCCGCTGGGCGGCGCTGCTCCCATGCCACCGGGAAGCAGCACGAGCAGCCCTCCACCTGCCCCGAGGCCATGAGAGATGCATGAGGGCGCAGCTCCGTGCAGCCCTTGCTATTGTTATTGTTAATTGTGACTTATAGAGCGCTTAATACCTACAGGTCTCTGCAGGGAAAGGCGGGTAAGACAACATAACCTGCACTTGCAGACAACAGCACCAACATGACTCGAGTCCCTTCCACCACAGATTTGTTTTCTTTTAAAATGTTGCACCCCTAAGAATATTGCGCCCGGGGCAACCGCCCCTGTGGCCCCGCCCACGCTACGCCACTGCCTACCAGTGTGGATGACATCTGACTCTTACACCTTGTAGCCCTCATTGTCTTAAGTAACATTTCCTATACACATTGACTTTCACATTTATGAGTCATTGTCTCTATATAATATGTGTGTGATGTAACGCACTCCAACACCATACTTGGGATGAGTTGCACTATAAAAGAAATTAAATACACATTAGAGAGGGTCTATGTGAAGATGAGGGGCACCATTGGAGGGTGGTAGCAAGGCCGGACTGGCCGTACCCGGCATCAGACGTTTCCCTGGGAGGCTGGAAGAGTGGGGGAGGGGCAGTTTTGTTACTGGGGGCTGACACTGCAAAGTTCAATGTATATCCAGCAGTTTTCAGGCAACAATAGAAGTGTCACGGTAACTCTGGTGACTAATGTACCGGCTGGAGAGAGATGAGAGTTTTGTTTAGTGGCAGTTTTGAATCATCTAAGGTAGCACAGAGGGTTAATATGCTTGCTGCAAAGAATGTGTACCGTGCATATCAAAGAACAGTATTTTTTGTGCAGAGCTCGGAGGGTTACTGCTTTTGTCACTGAGATTCTTTTGTTACCATGCAGTTCATAAGTTACATACGTAATCTAGCAGAGTGAGCTATGAACTGCCATCAAAGAGCTGCATGCAAGCTGCATGGTACTGGTTGCAAAGTTATGTTTTATTTGCAGTTTTTCATTATGCTGATGTTGCTAAAAAGGATTTGTTTGGGTAGAAATACATTCTTATCATTAAAGTCAATGCTAACTACTGTGTTATGTTCTGGTTCCTGAGTTTGTGCTTCTTCAGACCAAGCACTCTTACAAAATGCCTACCAGTATAAGTGACGTGCATCCTACACCCTGTAGTCCTCGTTGCCTTATGTAATATTTTCTATACATTGAATTACACACGTATGATTCATTGTCTCTGTATGTGTGTGTGATGTAAAGTGCTCTGGCACCCTACACTGGTATGAGAGACACTATAAAACAAATGAAAGATATGCGAGAGAGAGGCACTTTCGGTGATAGTGAGGAATCATTGAAGAGCCCCATCAAAGATTGTCGTATACTGGTGCACAGTAAGGTCATCATTTACTATACTTTAGAAGCTAAAACAATTGAATATAGAATGACAAATGTGTTGTAGAATGCACCATGTTATCGAAATTTTCTTGGGAGTGGGAAAACAGGCTGTAAGCTGCCAGTTTGTTTATAACATACAACTTCTAAATATCTGCAAATGAACTGTGCAAATGTTTCAAAACATAACAGCATTTATGAAACCACAAATGAACCACTTGTTTGTAATTCAGAAGTGTGCTGGAAACAGAGTTTTAATAGGATCAAAACAATCAAGACACTTTACTTGGTGATGTTCAAATGATACATATTTGGCAAAACCACATTTCCACACATTAGTATTTGTGCACTATATAGTTTTATCAGGAAAACTGCATGTTGGCATTTTGCTTCCATACAATAGAAAATGTTCTGTATATAAAAGACAGTGCCTCCTTCTGACCTAAAATAATGCCTCAACAACGTATACAGTTTCTAGTCTGTAGCCCACTTCTGTGCATCAGTGAGAATCTGCAGTTTACAGCTCACAGAAATGAAACAGCCCAAGCAGTATACTATTTCCCATATACAGGTTAAATAAGGAGGGCTGATATATGCCTAGCCGTGGCATTATATAGTAATGTCAACTCCTATCTAACCGTTCTAACCCACAATAATACCATAACGCACAGCAGTCTGCAGCCAATTATAGCTCATGCAGGCTGGTTAATACCTCCCTTTTTTTGCTTCATGCTCTTATCCTCACACAAGACCTGTCCGCTATGGGTCTTATCCACCACTCAGTACTGTACCAGCCCCTATACATCTCATCACCAGCTGAATAGACATGGAATACCTGAAGCGAGCTGACACATAAAGCTGGCCACTTGCAGGACTGCACTCTAGTCCAGCACTGCAGGCCCCAATTAGCTACATCCTATGCGTGCCGCTTTGCATCTCATAATGGCACTGATGTGTCTGTAAAACTTACCTTTTGTCCCGAAGTTTTGTCCTGAATTTTGACCTTCTGTCCTGAATTTTAGTCCTGAATTTTTACCCTTAGTCCTGAATTTGTACACTCACCGTCCTGAATTTGCACCCATGCTAGTTGGTCATCCTATCATGGATACAGGCAACAGTGTGCATGTCGGTGGTCGAAGTGGAAGGGATCGGAGGGGCACTACTTGCCCATACTTTTTTAATTTATGAAAAGCAGATCCCCGACTTCAGCTACAATGAAAAGCAGGGAGTCTCCTCTGCTGTGAAACCCAGCGTGGGACAGACAACTAAACAAGTCTTCTCACTGAGGTATCTGCTTGTTTGAAAGAAGCGTGAATGTGTGCAACTGGTCAATTTGCAAATGTAAAGGTCGTTTAGAAGCCCATATTGGCTTTAATTGATGGGATCACTTGAAGCTTCCTGATGACACAGATTTATTATTTTGACTGGTATTGCAAGAGAGTATCAGCTGTGCTGTGAAGTGTGTGCTTTCAAGGACAGTTATAAAAAAATGCATTATGTACAGACTGGGTATCACTAAAATCTATATTTGGAAGCACTTTTTAAAGCTTTTTGTGCATTTTGTTGCACTCTATGTTATACTATGTGTAATGCAAGTTTAAAATAATGAGTTAAATAGTCACAGTGCTTTCTGTTACAGACTGAGACCTCTTAACACTAAGCATACACAAGTCACTATGCTCCACTGCTCCAACCAGGATTAATTTCTGAAGCACTCTGGTTACAAACAGATCTCTGTAATGCATTAACTAATAAAGGTTTCATAAAGTACAATACTGCATTTTCCACTAGTTAACTTAAATTGCATTTATTTTTCATTTAAACAGTGCCTTATTTTATATGTCACCTGAAGGTGAAAGACCAAACAAAGTTACAGAATATTTAGTTTTTTTAGCTACACCTTGGACCCCGCCCCCACACTCACTTACCCCACCACCATTGCGTACAGCTTTACAGTTTCCATACTTTTTCTAATGGACTTCAAACGCTGGTGCATGGCAAGTGTATGCTGTTAGATACCCCCTTCCAAAGTGAGCTCCCAGTTTCAAGGAGTTGCACGTAAAAGTTAGAGAAATCTGATTTCAGTGTAGTGTAATCCTGGCCCCCTGATATACCGCAGGAAAAAAATTGTTGTCCAGAGATTTTTATTTTTGATTTGTGTTTTTGAATCATTAGAGAAGTAATTTAGTTTGGGTAGACATTGCTGATTCGGGACGAATTTTTCTAGACATTTTTAATAATGGCGGATGTGTTGATGTAATCAGGAAACATGAGATGTATATACTTCATTTTGGTGTCAGAACATAGGTTTTGGGGTCAAGTAGTCTTATAGAGACAGAAAATAACTCCTCAGAGCAACCCTTCCTCCATTTTATAAAATGGCGGCTATAATAGAGGAAGAAGAGACATATATAGAAATGAAAGAAAGAATAATGGTTTTAAATCTTTTATGTGTACACCAAGCAATGTTTATGATCTGAATATGAAAAAAAGAATGTTTATCACTCCTGTTTTAGACACATTTTCATAGTTCACTTTATTTATTTGTTTCGGCAATCACTCATGGTACATTTGCAGAATGTCGAACATTTGAGAAGAGCATATCGACAGGGACATCTTTTTGTAGCACAGGATTTGCAAGTGCATGTAAGTTCTGTGGGTAGAGGCTTTAGAAATTTCATAGGCTTTCTCTACATCTGCATGATCCAAAATATTTACACATCTTGTGATCAAGTAGAATGCTCTTTAAATGTGTCCATGTACAGAATATGACATTGGTGGAAAGTGACTTAGCGGGGCTAAACTCACTGTACCAAAGATCATCAAATGTGTTACAGTTAGAACTCGTATTCCACACGCGCACAAGGTATATTTCTAAGTCTTTAAAGTCACATTTTTCTTCCGTCTCAGCAAATCCTTTTAGAAACTTCACAGGTTCAGCAGTTAAAGCTCCAAGCTTTGTTCCAATTTTATTCATAGTGTCATCACCCGTAAGAATATGTGCCTTGATAAGAACGCTGGGCATCTCTGGGTCAAGTTTGTTGTACAGAATATGAAGCAGGATTAAGTGTCTTTTCTCGCCTGTTCCATAACGTATTCATAACTCTGAAAATCCTTGACTTATGAACATTGCAACAAATCTTAGTAGCACAATAACAACATCGGTTTCATTTGACAGTGCATTGACTCGATTGGAATCCTTTCGAACAGCCCACTCAACATGTGGCACAACACGAAGGTCAGCTTCCTCCAATTTGCTGTTAAGTTCTTGAACATATGGCCCATACCTTTTGAATATACCTCTGCAGGCCCTTGCTCCTCATTGACAATCATTCCACTTGCAATAATTGGAAATTCAGTGTTCACTGAAGCATCAGCAATGTTTTGGCGAGTTAACATCTTCAAGTTCATCTTATTCGATGTTGAGGACCAGAAGTTATCAAGCTGCTCAGGTATAGGTTCAGTCATTTCAAAGGGGTTTCCTTGCTGCTGCATGAAATGAAGAAGGATGTCCACATGTTTATTAAAACGTTCCCTTCTCTTTCCTACAAGTTTGTGGTGATGGTCCATTAATTTTGAATTTGTCATCTCTCTGAAAACATTGCAAATAGAAAGGACTTCATGGTAAACTAGTTGCACACGGAGCAACATATTCACTTTTATGTGTTTGACAAACAATTCCCTTGAAGCTTTTCTGTGATCTCTGGATTGTCTGTTCGAGTTTCATGGCTTGTAGTGATTTTACACACGTTGGCAAGGCAGTTGGGTTATAAGTTTGCAGCTTAGTTTGCATATGCTTACAGCTGACACAGCTTGTTTTCCAGCAGCTACTTCATTGGTACAGTCTTGAAAAAGCACCATGGCAGTATCATGTGTGGTGTATGTTCCAGACAAAGAAGAGCTCTCTTCAAAATCAAAGTTATCATGAGCAGCAATTGTAAATCCTTTCCTGGTAATGTGACTTGGGAGTAGTGTGCTGTTGGATTCACAAGATTTTACAGCATGAGCTGCTAACAAGTTCCTGTTCCGTACTATGTAATTGTAACTTGTTGATACACCAATCCTATTTATTGAAGTGATTAGCTCTCTACTTTTGCACTTGCCATAGATTGCGTGGACAGTCATCATGTGTAGCAGAGTTTTCTTTTGCCATGATGTAATTCATAACACATGATTTGGAAAAGGCAGTACATTTCCACAGCATAAGCCTGTCGGTTCATGGGATTGTCTTCCACTTCGTCGCTTATATCTTCAAAGCCATCATCAATGTTGTCTGCTTCTGTTCCGAACTCAAGAATTATAGTTTGTAACAGTTTTGCTTTGTTGATATTAAACAATGATGTAAAAAAAGATAAGACAACATCCAACATTCTTGTTGAATCCCGTGATTTGCGGAGCTCTGGTGCATCACAAAATTTGTAATTAAGTCCAAAATCTAAATCTTTCAAGACGTTTCTTAAAATGGTTCCTGCTGATTTTACTGCATCCTCTGATCTTTTTTTAGCAGCAAGAACTTTAGGAGTCAAATCAGCTAAGAACACCATAAGTGGCTCGTTCTTTTTGTTAGACTGACAAAAACGAATTCTGTCATTGTACATGAACACCAGATAAAATCTTAATTTAATTATTATCGATCAATACAGTTTCATCAATGTTGACCATTAGTTCTCTGATCTCACTGAGTGTGAACCCGTAGCCAGCAGTCAAGAGTGGCTTTAAAACTTAATTTGCTTTTCCAAAGAGTGCAAACTTAACTGAAGGCTGGCGGTTACATAGCTGCTGGGAGCTCACTGTACATTCATAGTTTCTAATGTATGCACGCATGCAGTTCGGGGGGGGCATAAAAATCACTACAAAAACATTCACCTCACTGTATAGACCAGCTACTTGGCTGAAACCTTCATCTTGGAAGAAACTAGCTGCAGATAAATGTTTGCCCTTTCAGGCTCACATACTCTGTACTTTGTTCTTTCATAAATCCCTTTGGCCCTTGTTCTGGCTTAACCACAGATAACACATTGAAGATCCTCTGCTTTCTGATCAGTTGTTGGAGGTGGACGTGGGATAGCCATCGATGATCTAAGTGGATGGACATTGGGTTTGGTTGTCGTCGCTTTCTCAGAAGACTCGGATTCTTGATGTGTTTCACTGGTTTCTGCTATTTCGAGACAAATCTTTTCCAGGTTTTTTCCATTGTATACGACTTGTAGCACTTGTTGTTACAATGATAAACTATTTGATCCTCTTCACCCATCAGTTTCAATCTTTTGTGAACTTTGTCTTGCCGTATTTCTGCAGCATCTCAAACTCTCTACTGTCCAGCAGCAGTTGATGTTAGCTTTTCTTTCAGATTAGTTTGGCATATGACACATTTTTCTTTGTTGAAGGAGTCTTCAGATTTTGTAGTTAGCAACACTGCCAGGAGGTAAAGATCCTCTGCCACCACCTGCTTTGCTCATGTTTACAAATTTGAATCAACTGAAAACCTGAAAAAAAATTAATATTAAATTAAATTACCAATATGATTTTTTTTTTTTTTTACGGAGTTTTATATAGCGCGAACTTGACCCGAAGGTATCGGGTATCAGCGCGCTTTACACAAGCACTAGTTGTGTTACATGAGGACACATTCATTTTTTTTAGGCACGGGGAGATTAAGTGATTTGCCCAGAATCAAAGGATGTTGCGCGTCCTTGCCGAGACTCGAACCCAGTTCCCCAGATATGAGGTCGACCGCCATAGCCGTTAGGCCAACTCCTCTCCCTAAATGATGGCTAAAACACATCATTATAGAGCCGCCATTTTGAAAAATGGTGGAAGAGTTGCCCTGAGGAGTTACTTTCTGTCTCTATAAGACTACTTGACCCCCAAAACCTATGTTTTTGACACCAAAATGAAGTATATAGGTCCCATGGTTCCTGGAATGATACATCATCACAGCAACACATCCGCCATTTTAAAAATGTGGTCCAGAAAAATTCGGCCAAGATTAGTAATATCTACCCAATCTAAATGACTTTCCTAATAATACAAAAACACAAATCAAAAATGAAAAACTTTGGACAACAATTTTTTTACGGAGGTAGATCAAGGGGCCTGGACTAAGTGTGCACGATCAACACTAATGGCAGCTCAACCATTAAGACGAGTCGGAGGAGTATTGTGGCTCAGTGTGCTGTGTCCGCCTCTTCTCTACGTGCTCTGCAGCTTTTCAGATGGGAGCCACTGAAGAGAAATCCGTTTCAGCCAAGGCCGTGCCCATCTTGGAATCGAACAGTAAGTGGAGGTAGGTTCCCTTTCTATGTCCATTACTCTGTTTCCTCTTGATATGGATCATATTCCATCCTAGTGGTTGTTGCAGGACCCTCATTGTAAGTTAGAGCACTACAAAAAAAGGCCCTGTTTGAAATCTGTTGGTTGACTCCTCCCAGGCCCTAGCATACCTCCGCCCCCTCAGGAGAGGAGCCACTCACTGTGTCAGAGACTTAGAGAGAGAGAAAGAGAAGCCAGCATTGACATCCGTTGCCACCACCAGTGATGTGACTCAGGCCACCATGCAGCTACCAGCAAAAACATGGCCACAGTGTCACCTGACCCTCAGTGGCCTGCCCATTAAGGTGAGCGCTCAACACTTTTATAACAAGCATCTTTGTTGCCCAAAAGGCATTTCTGAATATTTTACGGAATTTAAAAGCACCTGATGCACATGTTTTGTATGCACAGCAATTTCAGGGGGCTAATAGTAGTGATGAGGTAGATGTGTGTTTTGCCTTGTCACAGTTTTGGCTCCTCTTAATGTAGCATAGAGGGTTAATGTGCCTGCTGCAAAGCACAACATGTAATATGCAGAACACAGATTTGTATTTAATGTTGAAAGATCAGTGAGGTACTGCCCTTGTCAAAGAGATCCTCTTGTTACTTCAAGTTCATAAGCAGTAGTCCTCTTAATGTAGCACAATGAGCTGTACACGTCCCCCAGCTAGCTGCTTTTAAACTTCCAGGTAGTCATGTATGCCTGTTCCAGGAAACCTGGGTGACAGAGCGGGTGTACAGGGTGGGGTTCACTACATTTAGTATTGAGGCTAGGCCATCAACAGCAGACCGTCCGGCTGGTGGGCTATTAATATGGGTTAAGACCTCAATGGACTGTAAAATCATACCACTTGAGGTAGAATCCCAGGAGATCCTTGGCATTGATATGATATGGCCCAAAGGGAATATCCATGTTAGACTATTCAACATATATAATAGGTTTAGTAGCCATTATAAGCACTCCGAAACTATAACAACGCTCTCCAATTTTCTCGACACCCGTAGTGAAGGGTGTTATCTTATCTTAGCTGGCGACTTTAATATGACTTACGAGCCAGTAGATTTTGTACAAGAATTAGTGCAGGAGGAAGAGCAAGCTAGGGGTGTAAATAAGCTACAGATTCCCCCCAATAAAAGATGTACCAAGGTTGGGCAGCAGGTACTGTCTTTCACCCTAGCCCATGGGGTGCATGCCTGTAATGGGCGGACACCCTCAGATGTGGAAGCTAAGTTCACGTTCAAGAGGGGGAACATTAAAAGTAGGATAGATTATATCATGGTGGACCTTGATTTGTGGCCCTATCTCAAGAATATGACTGTCCAAAACCGTGAGGACAGTGATCATAATGCCCTCCTTTTGGAGCTAACTGGCCTCCCTATCTTATATAATCAAACCCAATTGTAACCACGAACAATAACAGGAGAAATAAATGGCCCCAGGTCACGGAAGATGGGAAAATACTCCCTAAGATTTATAAAGAAGTGGTTCAGACCCTTATGGCACTTAGTGATCTAGACCAAAAAGATGATGATCTCACTGTGTCCAGTTTTCAAAAACTAACTAACAGCATTAAACCCTATTTTAGTAGACTGTCTAATTTTAATACACCCAAACGAAACATCGCCCCGTGGTATAACGAGGATTGCAGATTAGCCAGGGACAATCTAACAGTGGCAGTAAAGCAGGGGACACGAGATGATATTAAAAACAGAAGGCCGATGTATAAGAGGGCCTAGGACATGGCAAAAAGAAGTTGGGAGGCTGACAACTGGCGTACACTAGCTGAGGCTTCTAAACAGAAGGATAGCCAGCTTTTCTGGCACCTCCTTTCTAAGGGCTCAACTAAGCAGGTTAGTGAAGACGATTTTTATATACAACCACACGTCTGGGAAGAATATTTAAAAAAACTCTATACTGGCGTGGCCCCTGATCCAGAGTGTAGTGTAGCTCCTATTTCCCTAATAGGCTCTGCGCATTGGAATAATATATCCTATAGGTTTGACATAGGACTACGGTCAGTATGTCCCTATCGAGTATATTAAACTTAATTACTTGTGCCAGTTAGCTCAGAGGCCACTAGAAACTCCTTGGATAACAAGAAGGGAGTAGTTTCTGGCAGCCGCAAAACATGACCACTTTGTTTCCCTTCAGAATCAGAACGTGTCCCAGAGTCGTGGAAACAATAGATAACTATTTCACTCAGCTCAATCGTGCATGCTTAGTTTTCTCCAAGTTACACAGAAAGAAATAGACGGGCGTTTCAATAAAAGATTTATTGAACAGTCTTGTTTCTGGTGTAAGTAAAATGTGCTGTTACGATCACAAGACAGTATGCAAGATAAATATTGTACAGTGTGAGCAGTAGAAATAAATAATACTGCGATAGCATTATCTTTTAGTATATATGCATTTACATAAATAACACAGACTAAAAAATGCGAATACTCATACGATGCGTTTCTAATCTAGTTCTACCCCAATGTACCTAACCTAACCTAGGTGTAGGGAGAGGTATGAAGTAGGTGAAGTATTCCTTACTATGGTATACTAAGAGTATGTTAAGCCTAGTATGCCTAGTATGCCAAGAGTCCCTCTAGGTTCTTGTCAGCTCCATACCTGAAGAATGAGAGAGGTAGGAATCTCTTTGCCAGACTCGAACTCCAACACCCCGCAAGGGAAGTCAGATCACTGGAAGCTGGACTCTCTGCGTGCAGGGATGACAGCGTCTTCTCAGTGCGTCAGGCCGGGAAACGGGCTCCTCTGAAGTCGAGGTCTCCTCTGATTTACAGGGGCTAGGGAAGGTATATTTATACCTGAGAAGTACCTAAGAATGTTAGTATTGACGTGAGTCGGACAGCGGAAGACGTCATGAATGAACCCCTAAGGAATAATGGTTCATGCATAATATATGAGTCCTTGAAGAAATCAATAGTCCTGGGCTAGGGAAACTCCCGCAGCCTAAGGGTCTGTTCTTCATGAACTCGTTGTGACGTTAGGGTGGACGGATGTCGGAGACCATTCCTGTATTTGGAGTGCACGGTTTAATGCCTAAATAAGGGCTGGGATTTTATGCCTATATAAGGGCAGGGCGAATTGTGCCTATATAAGGACATGATACTGGAAAGCCCGTTTATGGACACCCTAAGAGGAATACAACACCCACTCCACTTTCGTGTGTACGATAATACTAAAATGCTAAACATTTAAAATGCTAAACATTAAATGGAGTACCGCATATTTAAAAATATTTCTTAAAAGCATTAAAAAACATAGTAAAAAATGCAAAAGGTACTGTACATCTGAAGCAAATGCTTTTCATTTCAGGCATTAAAGTTCAAAAATAAATGCAATTGGAATGAAATAAGCAGTAATATTTACATGTGACAGAAAATGATCGATAAGTTGTTCAAAAATCAAAGTCATTTCATGTCATGAAAATTAATGAACTGTTTTAGACACACAAGATGACTAAGTGTCCGTCGAAGTACCGTGAAGTCTGTATTATAAGGCTAGTTCTACTTTAAGCAGATTGAAGTGCCATTTTCGTTCGAAAAATGGGAAAAAGTTCAATTTTGGTAGAGTTCCAAGTTTTTTTTGAAAAATGAAGGCCAAATTGTTACTGCATCTCTGGAACACTGTATGCTGAATCAGAGTCAGTTTACGGGTCTGGTGTAAACATGAGATCATCTATTTCTATAGACAAAACATCATCCACTGAAGTTGGTGTCAGTTGGAACACCTCGTGTAGTAGATTAATTGCACAGAGATGAGAAGCATCGCTTCCAGCATAGGTTGCCGCAGCAATGTTCGCGTCCGTTGTTACCTGTGTGCCTGTAGATCTTTCTCGTACCTCAGCAGCAGCCGGAAGCGTCTGTGAGATCTCAATGAATGCTGACATCAGGATTGGTAGCCTCTGGGGACAACACAGAGCATGGGCCGTTATCGGGACCAGCAGAGTATCGACATCCGTTGGCGTTGCTGATAGAAATGTTAGACAGGTGTCCAACGCGCATTCTTCACCGCATAGCAGGCATCGTAGAACAGGTAAGATGCAATCTTGCCAGATTGGTCTGAATGACAGGAACCACGTGGTATTCAAGTCCAGTAGACGAGTCATACCCAATAGCTGTACTATTCGCTCACGGCACTTTCGTTCAAGGAGAGCTTTCTCCATTTCGCTCGGAGTGATGTCTGCGAATAGACTGGCCATAGCGCAATAGCAGGAAGAGAAATAGAATTCCGGCAACAAGAGCTAGAATTAATGGGATGCCACCAAACACCGAATGTGCAAAGTTCGGGATGATTCCGAGTATTGCCTGTAAAGGTGCTAACAGACCGGAGCAGATGCTCTTAAATACATGTACAATTCCGGTTGTATCAGACATATTGAAGATACGTCCTATCATTTCTACGAAATGTATAGGGCAGTTTGTACGTATTAAAGTCTGTATCTCAGCCGAAGTCCTTGCTACTTATAGATCATAGGTTTCTTTGGCCGAGGTCAAAGGCACTGTTTGCTGTAAAAGCATGGCTTTCATTCTGCTCAAAGTATCAAATCTTATAAAAGAGACGTTCAGCGAAGGCCATAGAGGCGACTCCCTGACTGTGTCTATTGGGGCAAACAATACTTGCATACAGCAAGTGACCCTGGAGTTGACCGTTACTAGATATCGGATGCCTGGCAGCATGCCGCAGCATCTCTGATCATTCAACATGAGGTAACTCCCATTAGAAAGTTGTCCAAACGTTGGATTAATCACAGCAGCTGGTGTACCCTGCTGATGGCAAGACAAATTTGCCACAGAACCATTACAAGCCCCGTGTAAAGAAATGTCCTGACATATAAGTGAACCGCTCAGTGCATGTTTACAGTGTGTACCGCTCAAAAACACTTCACGATCCCCACTCCAACATCTATATGTATACAGTAAATCCCAAGATGTCTTAATGTATTCCTTACCCAACCTTTCATATTTGCCTGCTTGCATTTGTCTGAGGCAATACTGAAACTGAAAAGTACTCACAGGTAATGTTATTTTGCCATGAATAAGCCATTCTGTAGCTGGTTTTTCTGCCACTGTGAATGGTAACTTTTCCAGTTTTTCAATGCTCAGCACTGTATACTTTGCTCCTCTTTGTGCCAGTTCGATCTGTTTATCAGTTAGATTGTGTTCTGCAAACAGAGCCGATGTGTTGATGAAACGCCATGGCACATAGCCCGCTCGCAAAGAGTGCAGCGTCCAGCTTAATAACACAATAGAACGTAATTGAGATTGGCCTTGCTGTAACATCGCCAAATCTTGTTCTAGTATGTCGATAGCAGAGGATACAATGCCATCCAATGAATATATTCTGGAGGACAAAGTTGTTAACCCATTGTCGACCACAGAGAGTGTTTCCTCTAAATTAATACGATCATGTTCACGTATTCGTTCTGCGGCCTCCATCTGTGATACTTTCCATGCTTCATTATAGGCAGCATAAATGCCGGCATATATGAAACGTTTTTGACGCGGTTTTCTTGGTCCAAGCAAGAATTCCCTAAGGTCTGCGTCCTTTTTAAGTAAGGTTAAGTGTTGTTTCACATCCTGTAGTGTAGACTTATGCAGCCAATCGAGGCATAATTTTCCTACACTGTATGTTGTTACTACCCCCGGATGTTGTCTTTGGATGTATCTTGGGTCTGGCCTATTAATAGTAAAGCCCTGACTTTTAATCAGGAATCTTTCATGACAGTTATTCGTGTCTGTGGGCCAGATCAACCATTTTTTCCAGTCAGGATTAGATCTGTTGAGTTGTAGTATATTGTCAACTGTCACCACTGCCTGTGTATCGTTATCACTTGCAGGTGCTGGTACAGAAGGTATGTTCATCTCCTTGATCTTGGCTAATCCAAGACAAGATGTTTGTTGGATGGTTTCATTCAAAAACATTATTTGTTCAGGGATAATACAGGCTCTAAATAAAGCTTCTATCCCCTGCACTTGCCAATCTTTAGTACCCCAGACAGTTTTTGTGTCTATTGTGTCTTTCCAAAAGTCGAAACCCTGTCTAGACAGTTGGGCATTAAATAATGCAGAGTAAATCTGTTTTGTATTTGTTAACATCATTTTCAGCCCTGTCTTGTTTACATTTTTATAGTAAAACATTTCTGGATCAGATGTATTGTAACCTGAAAAATATGGAAACTTGTTGGCAAATGTTTTTGAACTACCTTTAGGTGGTGTAGGACAATGTTCCCATTGGTTAAACATAAACACATTTCTTGGATATGCAGATGTATGCAAATAATGATGACCATAGTGGTTATAACAATACAGTTGTTCATAGTCTGATGAACCCTCTAAATATTCATTTTTAGAAAATGCAGCAGATTTTTCTAGGTCATACATTATGTCGTTAACAGTCTCAAAGTCCCAATCATCAGAATAGGTACTGGACGAAATTAGATCACTTAGTGAAATTTTAAACAAATGTGGAATGTTCAATTGTTCCGTCGGGCCGAAGATGTCAAAATCTGTTTTGTACACATGAGAAAGTTGTGACCCGCGGTATGCGGGTCAGCGTCGAGTTGCATAGCCGTATAAGCATTGGTATGCAAATTAATACCCATCAACCGTAGTATGTCCAATTTCATCCATTTTATTTTATTGTTTTTTCAAAGTTTATCCATCACGTCAAAAGACAAAATTCTTTAATTTTATGCGTTTTAATTGTTTCATGATTGCCCATCCAGGCCTATACATGAACATTTCAGAATTTCAAGTCCTCCAAATAATTCCAATAGTATCACACCCAATGCATTTCGGTTCTCATTAACCTTCATCAGGGGTATCTGTGATTTATGAAAAAATATGTCAGTCACATCTATTCGACACCCAACATAATATCAAATTATTTTCAAACATATCTCCCCTCGCGTTTCATCAGTAAATCAACATAATCTTAAAAATCACCAACCATTATGTTCACATGCCTTATGTACCCCAAGTTTATAAGAAAAAGGATGCTTTGAAACTTCCTGTTGTGTACCATCTGATCAGAAAACTAAATCTGTGTTGTGTTAATCTCGAACGTGCAGGTACTTATGACACAAAACAAATACTCAAACCCCAGACGTTAACTTCCAATAAACCTAAAACTCCCGTTTACCACGTGATTCAAAACCACCCAAATTCTTAGTGCCTCCCTCAATTATCTGTATGAACATCTCAAAGCCCCCGTGCATACCTGATATAACCATACCGCACACCAGTCTCCTCGTGTGCGTGTCACCTCTATTTTACCAAACAGTGTTAAACAACCTAAATTTAAACCTACGTAACCCAGCCCACCTGTATACCCGTAGTAATCCAATATCACGTGTCCTCATAACTCCTCCCAACTAAGTTCCAACCCCCACTCTCCCTTAAAGTGCTATCGCCACAATCAACATCGAA
Organism: Calotriton arnoldi; assembly: GCA_963921515.1. NCBI lineage: Eukaryota > Metazoa > Chordata > Amphibia > Caudata > Salamandridae > Calotriton > Calotriton arnoldi. The sequence goes on along the minus strand of CAWUFW010007489.1, from coordinate 157,448 downwards.
CCAAATAATGCTAACTTAAGTTTAGCGTGCAGCACTCGTTAGTGCCCCGTTCCTTACGCACTATGGCATGAACACATGAGAAAGTTGTGACCCGCGGTATGCGGGTCAGCGTCGAGTTGCACAGCCGTATAAGCATTGGTATGCATACATACTACGGTTGATGGGTAATAATTTGTATTCCAATGCTTATACGGCTGTGCAACTCGACGCTGACCCGCATACCGCGGGTCACAACTTTCTCATGTGTTCATGCCATAGTGCGTAAGGAACGGGGCACTAACGAGTGCTGCACGCTAAACTTGACAAAAAGAAACAGGAACCATAACAGAGTTAAACATGGGTGTGCTTCAGGACATTGTCTGCTAAAATCTGTTTTGTCCCACACTATACCATCCTGTATAGGAACAGCTGTGATGTTCACTGATGACAAGTCTCTTGCTTCACGATGGGAAGATTTATGAGGTTTCAAAAGTACGTTCACGCCTTTCCTTTCAGTATTCACATGGATGTATCTGCCACTTATAAGCACGCTCACAGTTGTAACCAAAGCTAGCCAGAGCAGGAAAACAAAAAGTCCAGATGTAATCCAGAGTTCAATCCATGGAGAAACCAAATAAGTCTTTTTCAGAAAGTGAAGAAAGTCTTGTACTTGCTGCTTGAATTTGAATGATGCTGGCGTCGTTTCAGGTTCACTCGGATCTTCTGAGAACGTATCAAAGTTAATGAAATAGCCAGAAGCAGTTCTATCAATTGTTGGAATTGCATCAGGATTTGTAGAAATCACTGGAACCAGTTCATCACTTGCTACATTGGTGTAGACAGGTGTATTTGGACGAACTGTTACTTGATTTTCAAGAGGGATGAGTTCCATAGCGTTGTTGCTTAGTCCTCCATCTGTTACAGCTGAATTCTCGATTGTTATCAGTCTTTCAGTCTGAACCTCTTGGATAGTAGCGAGAGGAGTGCGTCTGCTACTAGGTCGGAGTCCACGAGGCCTACTATTTAGTATTGGCCACATACTGTGGTTTGATCAGGTCGATAGACACAAATCTTTTCTCCTTTCTTCCAGCAAGGGGCGGCAGAAGTACTGTTCTTGTTCCTTGAACTGCTAGGACAGGTACTGGTTGTCTGTAAGAAGGTCCAAATTCCTTCTTGTCCGCAATTTTTTCTCCGACTAGATCCCCAACTTTTGGAATCCAGACAGACCTTGCTGGGACCGCCGATTTTTCCCCAGTGGTGGTTGGCTGTAGGAATACGTTGCTTTGTTTCGTTCTTAACTCATTCAGTTCCTGTAAAACAGCCAAACGATCTTTGATATCAAACGGTTTATTTTCCACCACTGTGCCTACGTGTTCAAGGTCTGGTACCCACATTCTTGTCCCAAATAGGACCTCATATGGAGTGACCCCCCTAGAGAACTTCTTGGCAGATTGTTCAATGAGCGTTGGACCCCATTAAGGTGTTTGACCCACCCATCACCCGAACCTAATACCCTAGCTGTTATAGACTGCTTTATGTCCCGGTTTTTCCTTTCCACAACCGAATTTCCCTCAGGATGGAATGGAGAGGAGTACCGCAATGCAACGCCCAGACTGGCCATGGCTTTTTTGTAAGCCCGAGAGCTAAACGCAGGACCCTGATCAGAATGTAGCGTGCCTATTGCGTATGTGCCGATAAAGACTCGCAAATCTTTTATAACAGTTCGAGCGTCAGCCGAGCGCTGAGGCCATATCCATAGGAACCTAGATTCAGTATTTGTGGGAATGCCTTTGTCCAGTAGGACGCAGGCGCGTAGATAGTCTAATGCTGTCTAACAATGGTGTCTGTACTGGGTTGCCGCATTCGCAGCATGGTGTCTGGTGGCTCTCTCGCTGTAATTTACAGTCTAAGCAGTTGTTGATGAATATGTGAATTTCTGTATTCATTCCAGGCCACCAGTACATCTCTTTTAACGTCAAAATTGTTTTAGAGATCCCTTGATGTGACAGACCCTCCCCCAAATGTGTTTCATAAATCAAGGCTGCTCTACGTTCCATGTTTGGAATTACCCTATCCCCCACTCCAGGGATTCGAGCAAAAGGAACGTTGTTTGCATCAATTACATAAGAGTACTTGAGTGGAAACTTTTTTGGTAGCGCTGCACTGCTGCCTTTGCTTGAAGCATTGACAGCCAACATTATCTCACCATCTATTTTTGTTTTTGAACGAGTGATTGCAGCTACGGAAGCCATCTGCACAGCCCCCTTTGCGGCTTCATCAGCCAATGAATTCCCTGCAACGTGAACGCCATCACGTTGATGACTCAGTGTGTGAATCACGTGAGCCTTTGGTAGTCCGTATTTCAACTGAACTACTTGTTCCCAAAGCGTTTTGTGCTTTATTGTGCCACCTTTCGCATCTTTGAAACCATTTTCAAGCCAGTTTTGTATATATTCATTATACGACTGAACACAGTAAAAGGAATCGCACACTATCAGTGTGGGGAATTCTCGATCTGTACTTTCAAGTGCCAGTTTGAATGCTTGTAGTTCAGCTTGCTGAGCTGTACAATCTCCTAGAGACTGAGTTTTTGTGACCATAGGTCTGAAGATGCCATTTCGCATGCGACCTTTAACGATTACACACGCTGCACTGTAAGCTTGCTTACTCCCTGTTGCGGGTTGTGCTGATCCGTCAGTGTAAATTATGAATTTGTACTGATCGAGAGGCAGAATTTCAGTAGGCAGAGGACATTCTTGTTCATATTGCAGGAATGCTTGTGTTTTTAAATCTGGATCAAAAACATATTCAACATCTGTTGCTGCAAGAGAATTAACCCATTGTATCCATCTTGGATGAAATGCTTTAGCATTTGGAATGCTTGCTTTTGTGACCGCTTCTAAAGCTGGTACAGGGGTTACGACAATAATGCGTTTCCCTTGGGCTAAGGCTCTTTCTTTTGCTACAGCGATTTGAACTGCTGTTAGAATTTTTTCAGTTGAACTGAAGCGCATTTCCGCTTGTGTGTACAAATGAGATTTGTATGCGATTGGTATTTTCTCACCCTCATTGAAGGTTAAGTAGGTGAATCCGCATTGACCCGAAATTATTCGGATCACCAAATTGCGTTGACTTACGCGTGTTTGTAAGTGATTTGTTGCTAACATGTTAGCCTGGAGTGAACGCAAGATTTCTGTGTGTTCCTGTGTCCAGTTTCTGATCGAAAAATCAGGTTTGATTAATGCGTAGAGAGGTTTAACCCTTTCTGCGTAATTTAGAATGTATGTTCTTCCAAAGTTTAGGAAACCCAGGATGGATTGTAAGTTTTTTAGCGTTTTTGGAGGTTGGAGCAGCGCACATTTCTCTAGAAAGTTAGCTGCCAAGCTCTTGCCTTCACTTGAAAGCTCATATCCTAGAAATAGGACATTGAGATGGGCAATTCGGGACTTTGTAAAGTTGAACTTGTAGCCCTCAGAGGCGAAGCCCAGTATAATGGTGCTTACCCTGTTCAAGTGTTTTTCCAGGTCATCGTCTGTCAGATAGATGTCATCGACATAGGACAATGCCTCATTGTCATAAATTTGTAGTAACTCCGTTACCCTCGCTGAGAATAAACCTGGGCTGTTCTTGAACCCTTGTGGGAGTCGACAAAAGTGACACTGGGTCCCCATTATGGAGAATGCTGTTAAGTACCTGCTTTCAGGTGCTATGTTTTGACAAAAGAAACCATTTGAGATGTCTAATGTTGTTTTATATTTTTTACGCACAATGTTATTAATTAATGCTGTGCTATGTGCATTTTGCACTGCAAAAGTTTTAGAACAAGTGTTTAGGTGTCTGTAGTCCAAAACTAGATGATATGTATTGTCTGGTTTGGAGACAGGAAACAAAGGATTGTTCATTGAGGAGGTGCATGTTTCAATCACCCCTTGATATTCAAGTTGATCTAAGATCTCCCTGACCTGTTTTTTAGCTTCTTGCTTTATTGGGTACTGCCGTTGTGCAGTTGGTTCATGTTTCAGATGTATTTTATGGTGAGGTGAGTCCTCATCCCATCCTACATGATTTTATATAATGCTGGGGCCTGGGCCACTGCCCATTTCCTGGCATATGTATATCTTAGGTGAATTGGAATATGGTTGGAGAAGGCAGGCATAATAATGTCCTCGCCATGTGGGCACTCCCTGACAAATTGTGGTGGCCAGTCCTTTTCTGCTAGAAGTATGTCATAGCCCTTTGATAGTCTTTCCCAAAAAAGTGCTTTCACCTGTCTAGGTTTGTCTCCCTCCATCCGGAGAGTTATTTCATATAACTTTTGTGGAGTACTAACCCTGGTGTCTACAGTCTCTACTTTAATGTACTCATTCAAGTCCACTATCTCCAGAAGTTCCTTCAGGTTCTGGCGAGCTATTGTGACTTCTGCTGCACTGTCCAGCATTGTCTGAGCCCATTCTCCGTTCTTGAGTTGTGTTCTCAGTATTCTCGGCATGTCTGATCTTTAGACCTGCTACTTTCTTTTTGGAGAATTGAGGTTTTACTTTAGTTTTTGGAGCGTGTTTGTCGTCTTCCGATTTCACGCGTTCTTCTCTATGTTCCGATCGTCCTCTTCTTTCCGAAGTCTGTGATGAGATCTGAAAGGGACGAGAGGAACGTGTATCAGTATCTTGATACCTGTCAGGTTTTCTCAAATTATCCCTATTCCTGAGGTTATACCTCCTTTCAGAGGGCTCCTTTTGAGGAGACCTACCTCGGGATTGAGAACGTTTCTCATTTGAATTTTGTTTATTAGTCTCCCACTTCTTTTTAGAAGATGTAGGAGTTTGTTTAATTGAGTCCTTCTCAGGACTTTCAGATAGCTTCGGCTTCACTGGTCTTCCACCCAAACTATCTCTGCCTAATTCTGCATAAGATTGTTCAATTATTCTGGGTAGCTCAGTTTGATGTTCTGTAACATCAAATTCCCTTAATTTTTGGCGGATCGCCACTGCTGCTGCCTCCCCTTTAATATTAGATAATATTATTGTTGAGACCTGGTCGAAATTTTTCAGTATTTTCATACCTAAATTTAGAGCAGGCTCTGCCCCGTATTCGTTTTGAATTTGTTTCAGGACATCAGGTATTACCGCAATTGACGGAATGCCATGTGTTTTAGTATAGATGGCAGCGAAGACTGAGCCCCATGTGGTGCAGTCTTCCAGTTGTGGTGTGATCCCCATTGGTAAACTGATTGTTAGTATTCTGTGTTTCTCATACGGGCTAGTATTTGGAAATACTGCTTCGATTTGAGTAATTTTTGAGCTATCCAGAATGGAATTTGCTCACGTTTTGTGGGCATTTTACCCATGACTGCGTATAGAGTCTGTGGTGTAATTTTTAGTGTATTCCCCTGTTGGGGAGTTGGATTTGGAATTGTTAATGGTTGCTGGACTGTAAAAGTCCGCATGACATATTGGACCAATTGTCTGTAGATTTTTATTAACTCTGTGAGTTGAGTAAGTAATTCTCTTCAATGTCAGGATGAGGTGTGTAGCCGGCTAGAATCGGCCATGTTGCTCCTGGTCTACCTAGTGGACCGAGCCTGGTAATGTTTTTGTCATGTTTTAGGGCGCCTTTAAACCAGAGCTGATGCTCCTGGTATGTTAATGGAATTTCAATATCCTCGAAAGGAATGTATTCCTCTGATGGATCATCTTCTTTGTAGAAGTGAAACATGTGTGTTACTGGATTGGATTCAGGAAATATTACCCATGAATAGAATACCTCTGTCTGAAAGGATTCATGTGCCTCTATCACGAAAACTGCTCTACCTCCTCTTGGTGGTAGGCCATGTTTTATGAGTTTTAGAGTGATGGCTCTTCTTAAGTTTGGATGGATGTCTATAACACCCTCCTCGGTTTCATTTAAACCTGTAATGTTAAAAGCTGCTGCTTGGGCTGGATCAGCCGCAGCTCCACCGTTTCCGGTCTCAGTGTCGGAGCCAGGCATTTTGTTGTTTGAAAAATGTAGAACAAGGTTCAAGGAAACAAAGATAAGGTGCACAATATTTTGGAACACCGTATCCTTCAACGTTGAGCAAACCAAACAGCTAATATATAGGGTGTTTCCCTATGTAGCCGTGGTGGATACTTAACCCTGCCCACTCCAGACGTCTTTTGGAGTATATGGGTAGGGGTCTCTGAGAGAAAAAGCACGGCTGAGTTACTCAGTATCTAACGTTGAATTACCGCCTTACCAAACCGTTGGGCGCCATGTAGTGTAGCTCCTATTTCCCTAATAGGCTCTGCGCATTGGAATAATATATCCTATAGGTTTGACATAGGACTAAGGTCCGTATGTCCCTATTGAGTATATTAAACTTAATTACTTGTGCCAGCTAGCTCAGAGGCCACTAGAAACTCCTTGGATAACAAGAAGGGAGTAGTTTCTGGCAGTCGCAAAACATGACCACTTTGTTTCCCTTTAGAATCAGAACGTGTCCCAGAGTCGTGGGAACAATAGATAACTATTTCACTCAGCTCAATCGTGCATGCTTAGTTTTCCCCAAGTTACACAGAAAGAAATAGACGGGCGTTTCAATAAAAGATTTATTGAACAGTCTTGTTTCTGGTGTAAGTAAAATGTGCTGTTACGATCACAAGACAGTATGCGAGATAAATAATGTACAGTGTGAGCAGTAGAAATAAATAATACTACGATAGCATTATCTTTTAGTATATATGCATTTACATAAATAACAGACTAAAAAATGCGAGTACTCATACGATGCGTTTCTAATCTAGTTCTACCCCAATGTACCTAACCTAACCTAGGTGTAGGGAGAGGTATGAAGTAGGTGAAGTATTCCTTACTATGGTATACTAAGAGTATGTTAAGCCTAGTATGCCAAGAGTCCCTCTAGGTTCTTGTCAGCTCCATACCTGAAGAATGAGAGAGGTAGGAATCTCTTTGCCAGACTCGAACTCCAACACCCCGCAAGGGAAGTCAGATCACTGGAAGCTGGACTCTCTGCGTGCAGGGATGACAGCGTCTTCTCAGTGCGTGAGGCCGGGAAACGTGCTCCTCTGAAGTCGAGGTCTCCTCTGATTTACAGGGGCTAGGGAAGGTATATTTATACCTGAGAAGTACCTAAGAATGTTAGTATTGACGTGAGTCGGACAGCGGAAGACGTCATGAATGAACCCCTAAGGAATAATGGTTCATGCATAATATATGAGTCCTTGAAGAAATCAATAGTCCTGGGCTAGGGAAACTCCCGCAGCCTAAGGGTCTGTTCTTCATGAACTCGTTGTGACGTTAGGGTGGACGGATGTCAGAGACCATGCCTGTATTTGGAGTGCACGGTTTAATGCCTAAATAAGGGCTGGGATTTTATGCCTATATAAGGGCAGGGCGAATTGTGCCTATATAAGGACATGATACTGGAAAGCCTGTTTATGGACACCCTAAGAGGAATACAACAAGAGGAGGGAACAGTAGCAGTAGCAGGGAAAGGTATCCCAATGCCAACACAGGAATATGCTGAAGGGTTTTCCCTAAAGGAAATTACAACAGCAATCAACCTACTCCAGACTGGGAAAGCTCCTGGCCTAGATAGACTCCCAGGAGACCTGTACAAAGCAGAGCCTAATATCTGGGGCCCATTGCTCCAAAAGGTCTTTAACGCCATCCAGCGAGGTGGGGACATCCTCTCAACCGGGAAAGGAGCTGAAATAATTCCCATTTTCGATAAAGGGGACCCTTCAAATTATAGACCAATAAGTCTTATAGATGTTTCCCAAAAAGTTTTCTGTAAAGTAAATCTGTTACGTCTCCAAAATTGGATAGGAGAGAAGAACACTATTTCACACCTGCAGGCAGGCTTTAGGTCATCTACGAGCACCCTAGATCAAGTGTTTAGATTCTTGTTGCTTATTTGGAAGGAAGCGAAGATCCGGAAGGGTCATTTATATGTCGTATTTGTTGACCTTAAAACGGCATTTGATTCCATTGACCGCAATAAGCTTTGGGCCACACTTAGCAAACTAGGACTCCCAGGCGACTTACTCCACCTATTGGTCCGTTTACACCATGGCAACTATGCCAAAGTTAGGTGGAAGTCTGATGGTAGTCTTTCTAACAACATAGTAGTCTCTAAGGGGGGTGCGTCAGGGTTGTGTGCTCGCCCCAACCCTTTTTACTTTGTACATGAATGGGCTTATAAAAGATTTATATAATTGTGGAGGCGACCCACCAAGACTAGCTGGTAGCCTTATATCCTCTTTGCTATTTGCAGACGACACATTGCTCATTTCTAAGACTCCGATGGGCATTCATAACGTCCTAAATAAGTTTACTGAAGCATGCAAAGATCGGGGCCTTGAGATTAACTGCACTAAAACAAAATATATGGGGGCACATGCATCAAGAAATGCTTTTGCGAGTCCCTAATTGCGATTATTAAGGAATCGCAATTAGGGACTCGCAAAAGCCTATGCATGTAGAAATTGCTATAAAAATAGCGATTTCTAAACATTCCTTAATTGCGACTCGCAAATTGCGAGTCGCAATTAAGGAATAGCTTCCCATTCATTCCTATGGGCCTACAGGCCCATAGGAATGAATGGGAAATTGCATGCGCAATTTGCGAGTACCAATAGGTACTCGCAAATTGCGCATGCAATTTCAAGGGTGCAAAGGTGTCAAAATGATACCCTGTTGCACCCCTGAAATTGTGATGTGCACCCATGTTGCGCACACACATGCCCCAAGGGCATGTGTGTGTAACCTAAAACCTTGAAAAATGCACTTTGGTGCTTCTTTCAAGGTATTATCAAAATACAGACCAGAGTAATTTCTCTGTATTTTGCGGCCCCAAATAGCGAATTCGCTATTTCTAAGGGGTACATGCATTGCATTTAAGGAATCGCAAATTGCAATTCCTTAAATGCAATCGCAATTTAAGAAATCGCAATGAATTGCGATTCCTTAAATTGCGAGTGCCCAACACCTTGATGCATCGCAAAAGGCGTTTTTGCGGGCGCAAACGGCCGATTTTTGCGAATCGCACCGTTTGCGCTTGCAAAAAACGTTGATGCATGTGCCTGATGGTCTTTAACCCCTATAAATCCATCAAGGGGAAACTGATGTTGGGTACCCAACTCCTAGAACAGGTCAAGGCTTTCGACTATCTGGGAGTCAGAATCAGCGATAATCTAGCATGGTCACCCCAAATCCAGAAGAGTGTGCTTACACTTCAGCATGCGGACTGCGCAATAGTAAAGAGGGTAAAACGCTCAATCTTCCGCCCAATCTTTCCCATACCTGAAATACACACGGCCAAAGGCCTAAGCGCGGCCCTCTATGGGGCTGCATTGTGGGGGTTGGAGAACGTGAAACAGCTAGAGGTAGCGGAAAACAAATTCTTAAGGGTAATCCTCAACCTCCCAAACAATACACCCATATTGCCACTACACCTTGACCTAGGTCTAAAGCCCATTACACATTTTGCTGTTCTTAAAGCTTTAACGTTTTGGGTTAGACTTTGGACTAATAATACCCAGATTCCTGTAAAGGAAGCACTGGTGGAATTATTAGCCCTTCAAAGACAGACAGGCCAATTGGCCTGGTTAAATAAGGCCAGGGAGTGGCTCTTTAGACTGGGCTTGGATGCGATGTGGGAGGCCCCACAGTCTATTACAAAAAAAAAGGTCCCTTTGCTAATAAAGAGGTATTGGGATTGGGATTTTGTTGATTCCTCTTGTATCGATATTGGGGCACGAGGCACTTTAACTCTCCACTTTTTAAATGGTAAAAGTTGTTTTAAGTTTGACATGTATATGGATGATATTGAACCCCCCCCAGGCACGAGCACTTTACATACAGCTTAGGACAGGGACTCTTCCACTGAACGCATGGAAAAGCAAATGGGCAAATGTTACTATATCTCCCTTGTGCCCGTCCTGTCATTCTACCCCAGAAACCACAGAACATTTTATTTTCTTCTGTCCTGCGTATGCAAGCCTAAGGAAATCATGGGTTATTCCGGCTTGCCGACTGCTTTCCTTCTCACGCCCTTCTGAAGCCATATGCATATTCAGGTCAGATACAACAAAGTGGCTTGTTTTTACAATAACAAGATACCTGCTTTATGCTTGGTGGCAGAGATCGAAAGTTGTATTATAACACTGTGATTTACGCCTATATTAAAAAAAAAAAAAGCAGGTCAAGCGACTAGCAAGCTGTCTTGTGGGGCAGGAGGGAAATGTCGGGCTTAGACTGTTTTTAATATACGTGTCCTTAAATTGATATCTCTGTTTTTATAGATTTGTAAAATTGTAACTTGTATAAAATGCAGACTTGGCAGTTGAGCTAAGCTATGTTTTAAACTATTGTTTTAACTATGTTTTAAGAATGTGTTCCTAATGTTTTTATGTAATATTGTGTATCTGAGATTTTTTCATGCTGTGTATGATCATGTTATTGGTCGAACAATAAAATAAAATAATTAAAATAAAATAAATAAACTTCCAGGTACTTTTAGAACATAGTTGCTTTTTTCCCCTCAATTGTATGTTGTTCTGTGGTAGCTAAAAAGTATTGGTATCTCATGGGTTGCCCCGTGCTAACCCTGGCATTGCTCTTGCGGCTCCTGGTCTAAAATGCTGTGAAACTGTGGAAAAGTTGTGTGTTTTTTAACATTTTCCCCACAGTTAGTTTAATAAACATCAGCGCCCTCAGGCCGAGCTTACTGCAGGAGTGCACAATGCCCAACTTGAAACTGTTGCCACTTTAGCTGGAATATCCCGGATGTTCTTGGCAATGGTTTTACCAAGGTCTTCCTCGCCGGAATACTTTGTTTGCAGGCTCTTCAAATTGGCCTCACTCAGCACCAGACATTCTCAGGCCTGCAATAGGAGCCCTCCATTTTCGACTGGTCCATCTATTTCTGCACCAGTCCGATATTTCTCAAAAAAATGTCCCATTCTATTTCAACATAAATGAAGTACGTTTTTATCTATTCAGCTCTTTACAGAGTTTAAACTGTTGTGCTAAACATGTTCTTAAGATATGGGCCATTAGTTATTTCTCTTTCTTACGTTTTAAATTACGCTTTTTTTACTTAACCTCCCCACCATGTTTGAAAATAAATACTGGCCTCTTTCTGCTACCAGGGAACCCAGAGACTCGAAGCATTGTTTCCTCTTTCTGATAGACTTAGTCAGCCTGGTTTGGCACGACGTTTGGAGCGTATTTATCTAATCCTGTGCCTACTCCCACTAAGGATATGTCACAATGCTCAAATCCATACAGCAACCTAAAACATTAATGCAAATAGACAGGCTCAGAATATTAATGCACTTACATCCACATACATAGTGATCTACACACGTTATGATTATAGTACCTCCATCGTCTTCATCCCAATTACTCCATCGTCTTCATCCCAATTATTTTCAGGGAGAAAAATGGAAGTACTCCTGAGGCTGGTCTTACATCCCCCACACCCGCCAAAAAAAAGTAACACAACATCAAGGAAAAACAGAATGCAGCACTCCCCTCACAAAATTAGTGCTATTATGTAAAACATTCTGTTTGGAGTGGCCCAAGTAGCAGCTCGACAGATTTCAGTCATAGAAACCCCATTGATTTCAGTCCAGGAAGCAGACACCCCTCTAGCAGAACGACCTTGAACAGCTTCAGGAGGAGGAGATTCTGACAAAGAATATGCCAAGGAAATCACCTGCTTAATCCACCAACTAATGGATAACAAGGACGCCCTATCCCCCTTGTTAGAGCAGCCAAAAGACACAAACAAGGAATTTGTTTTACGAAAGGACTTTAACCTAGCCACATAGATCATAACGGACCTTTTAACATCCAACAGATGCCACTGAAAAACAAAGGAATCCGTTCTCTCATACAAGGCTGGCAGGATAAGCACTTGTTCCTTGTGAATTTAAGGAGAAACCTTGGGAACAAAAGAAGGATCGAGCTGTAGAACAACGCCATCCTCACAAAAAGAGAGAAATAGCTCCCTCATCAACAGAGCCCCCAGCTCCCCAATCCTTCTAGCTGAAGTGATGGCCACAAGGATCACCATCTTCAGAGTGAGAAACTTGATATCCACCGAATCCATGGCTCAAAAGGATAGGAAAGAGAGCCTTCAGTACCAAGGGCAAGACCCACAAGGGATACAAAGGCCGCACTAAGGGTCTGGAAATGGAAAAACTTTTCAAACGTCTAGCCACTGAATCCTTAGAATACAAAAGATTGCCCCAAGGAGCCATAAAGGCTCTAATGGCAGCCCACTGAGCCCTTAACGTAGACACAGACAACTGTTTTTCAAATTCCTCCCAAATGAAGTGCAGAATGTGATTCAATGGGCAAGAAAAAGGAGGAGAGATTCAGGGAAGCACACCATTTCTGAAAACTGCCCCAGTGGTGACGGTAGGACTTAAAGGTAGATGACCGTCTAGACTGCTGGATTGCCATCGTAAATGTCTGAGGAGACCCTTTCTATGCAACACGCAGCTCTCAACTTCCACACTGACAGCTGAAGTTTCTGGAGAGAAAGAACATGGGACACCCTCAGAGGGGAGGGGGATATAGAGGAAGAAACCAAGGACCCTGAACTGCCATGGACTTCAGAAGTGGGAACCATGACCACCTCGGCCAGAATTGGACCACTACCTCCATGCGTTCCCTAAATAACCGGGCCAACAATTTGGGAATCAGGATATTTGGGGGGAAAGGCATACAGAAGGGAGGATGGCCAGGTAATCGTCAAGGCATTCACCCCAAGCCCCCTCCTGCGGAGCCCTGGAGCAAAACTGGGGAAGCTGAGCATTGTGCTGGGGAGCAAACCTATCCAGGAAAAGTTTTCCAAACAGTGTGCATGTGTGGAGGACAGCCTTCCGATTCAGGGACATTTCATGGGAGGAGGAAAAAGTCCTGCTGAGACTTTCTGCCATCACATTTTCAACCCCCCTGATGTGAACTGCCAGAAGAGAAACCAGATGGCTCTCCAGCCCAAAGAAAAAGCCCACTTGCTACCAAATTCTGGGACTGTGACCAGGTACTCCCTGATTGTTGAGATATGTCGGAGTCACCATGTTGTCCATCCTAACAACTAAATTGCAACCCTTCAATAGATGCTGGAACCCCAAGACAGGCCTACACAAAACCATGAGCTCCCACCAGTTGGATGAACGTCTGCTCTCCGGGAGAGACCATTTTGCTTGGATTGACTGCCCTTCCAGAATGGCCCCCCACCCAAAGGTACTGGCATCCATTGTTAGTACCAATGGCAGATCGTGCTGGAGGAACACTCCCTTCGAGAGGGAAAGCGGATCCATCCACCACTGCAGGTCTCGATGAATCTCCACAGTCACTGGTACAAGGACCTCAAAGTCCCCCCAGGTTCAGCACCAAAGAGACTGAAGATGATTACAGAATCAGCGAAGATGAAACCGGGCCCAAGGAACAGTAAAAACTGCTGCCGCCATATGTCCCAGAAGTTTCAACCAACGACGAACCGTGAGTGAATGGTTGTTGAATGTGTGAAGGGCCAGATTTCTCAGAAGCAGCGCCTGAGACTCCGGGAGGAAGGCCTTGTTGAGGTCCGTCTGAAATCTGGCCCCTATAAATGTCAGATCCTTTGATGGGGTCCACTTTCATTTCCCTACAATCAGAAGAAAGCCTTGGTCTTGGATTGAGCTGCAGACCACCGCCAATTCCTCAAGCAGCTGACTCTGAAAGGGTGCATGATGGAACCAGTCATCTAGATAAGGATATATTTGAATCTCCTGTAGATGGAATGAGGCAATCAAGGGAGACACTACCTTTGTGAAAACTCTGGGGGGTGTTTTCAGACTGAAGGTAAGCACCCTGAACTGAAAATGACTTCCCTTGACACAGAACCTCAAGAACTTCTGGTCATGTAGGTGAATCGGAATATGATAATAGGCATCCTGTAAGTCCAGAGTTCACATGAAATGATCCTTCATCACCAGGCTCATCACATGCTGCAAGGTCTCCATCTTGAATGGTGGAGTTTGAACAAACCTTTTGAGGGATTTCAGTTCCAGAATCAACCGAAAACCCCCAATGACTTCTCCACCAGGAAGATAATCAAGCAGCACCTCTTCCACCTCTCCGCAGAAGTAACCAATAAGAAGGCATTCTTCTTAAAGAGAGAAGTTATGCCTTGAGACAGGGCCAGATGCTTCACCTCTTTCCCCAGGCAAGGAGTGGGTCGTACTCCAGAGTCTTCTGGGGGAGACACAAACTCTATCCTGTACCCTTCTCTGGGGATCTGAAGCATGCATTCATAGGAAGTAGATGCCTCCCAAGCTGGAAGACAATTCTGAAGTCATCCTCCAACTGCAATCTCTGTAAGGGGGGTAATATAGTCAGGACTGAGGCTTTGTTGGGGACTTGGCCTTCTTATACCCACTTTTCTAGGGAAAAAACGTCCCCTTCAGATGCTGCTGTTGATGTTGAGAAAGCGAAAACATGTAGGAAGGAACAAGTTTCACACGTTGGTTGCCCAATTACATATGAGCGCGAGTAATTAACGCACTCCTGTTGAATGATTCTTGTTCCTGGTGATGGGCTCCCTCCATTCATATGATGGGTTTGACCAGCGCGGCCTGATCCTATCAGCTCCTCCGGGGTTGTTTAATTAATTATCTGTAGATCAGTTTCCAGTCCCTATCCTGACCTTCCCCTTCTCACCCCCAGATGATCACCAGATGGGCCCTTGATCATCCCTGACCTGAGTCTAACCAGGAATTTCTCTGGTTTTTCGTTAGGTGAGTAGTTACCACCTTGTACATTACGCTGTTAATGGCTATTGGAACACACGTCGATGCTAATGCACGTTTTAACTGACTCTCCAGGCTGCCATTCCTTCTCCACTCCAGTCCTGATGAAGACCCGCCGTGATGATTTAAAATCGCGCATATAGGGTTGAAACGTTGACGCTACCTTTTGGTCCAGTTCAAGGCCCCGCTCTAAAAACACTGAAATTGTACAGAGCAGCAGGGTCATTGTATTTATTCTGGCCTGTTCCAAATATGTATATATTTTAACCACTTTGTACATATCACGCACTTATTGTGTCACCTATCACACTATGTCACTTGTTCACAACTCACCTTAATCTTCACATTGTTGGCAGCTGTATATGCAACATAAATCTTTATATGTGGGTAAATATAAATGATGTAATTTATATAAAATATCGTATTACCCTCTAAAAACTCGATTACTTTGTCCTTATTGTGTGTTCCTTCCTACATGTTTTCACATTTAATCTGTGTAGGAAATAATTTGTCCTTGTAAATTGAATTGTAATTATAAGAAATATTGTGGTTATACCCGACAGAACCATTGTACTTTTATAAACCTATACCCAGGTTCTGAGGGACACAGGGTCACCCCATTGTCTATTAAGCTTAATTGGTGCAGGTGCTAACCTGCGAGGGTTTTTACTCTCATTTATTGTCTGTTTGTAAACTGTGAGAGTTTCTCTCATCCATTGTTCGTTTCTCGAATTATTTGCCCTGTTAGATGATGTCAGATAAGGAAACTCTGTCATATGGCGAAGAGTACATAGCTAAACTCATACAGGAGCAGGGGGCATCTAACTTCCTGTTAGGTTCCGATAGATTATCTGTAGATGCTAGCTTAAATGAGAAACTAGCTAAAATTGAAAGATTAGAAAAGAAACTAATTCGTTCAAGACTCCATGGGCATGTACTGACCAAATATTTACAATCAAACATAATTCCCAAGGGGCTTCAAGTTCGCAATGAGCCTGCGATCTTTATAGATGTCCCCAAATTTAGGGAAGGGTTCAGTTACGTGGCCAATAACTACTCTAGACACTGGATGGTGTTGGGAGTCGAGACTGCAATTGAATACGTTAAAAAACTCACCCAAGAAATCGCCGATCTTAAGAGAGAGATACTTGAGGATAGCGCCCTTTCAAACGCAAGGGAAGCATTAGATCGAGCAGAGAAAGCACTAGCTGACTTCAACACGATAACCTTGAATAGAAAGCTAGAGAAACTAACGAAAGACGTAAGAAACTACGACAAGAAGGTAACCTACCCGTACTTGGCTGACGATTACTATCAGCAGGACAGCCAAGGTTTCTTTTCTAATAGAAGCAGGCAAGGTCCCAGGAGATTTAACACCTTCTCTGACTCCTCAGTAGGTAGCAGCTCTGAATCTGACTCGGAGAGACCATCCACCAGGGCAATCAGGGGCCTCATTTTTTAGGGGACGGCTACCGGCAATCCAACAGGGGTGGAGGCTCAGAGCAGAATTGGGAACGTGCAAGGGGATGGAACAAGGTCAGGAACACACGGCAGACCAACTCACGAGTCCGCTTTTATCAACCAGAAACACACGGGGAGATTTCAACACGCAGGCAAACGTACAGATGGTGAGATTACACACATCAGGCCCTGTGCTTGTTGCCGTTCCGCCTGATACCACCACTACTCATTTTGAACAGGACATGTCTCAATTGACATACGCCACATCTCCTCAAGCCAGTGACTCATATCAGAGAATCAACACTCTCAGTTCCATCTTGAAAAAAAGCAGGTCCAACATAGGGCCACGACAAGGTGGTTCAGATCAAATGCAAAGATCATCACCAGAAGACCGACAACACTATACGAACATTAGTGAGCATAACATTGAGCTAGGGACACGCGCAAGAGTTGATATGGCCACTCAACAGGGAACTGCTACTGATGCAACTCCATTGAATAGCACGGACCCTATAATCAATCTCTCTGACTACACAATGTCGGCAGCAGAAAGGGACGTCCTTTCCAAGGGGCTGTCCTTTGTTCCCACAGCAGTGCCTGACTCATTCAATGTCAAACTTGAACTGCAGAGGTTCTTCAGAAAAATCCGACTTAAGTATTACTTTAACAATAATGTTTACAGCCCCACAACAGCAGCTACACCTTTTAGACCTCCTTCGACTTTCACACCAGGCGCATATCTGATGAGCGAGAAGATATTGGCCTATGAAAAGATTGTCCTGCAAGAAACTATGGAACTAATGGAGAAAAAACGATACATAAAACACAACATCAGCAAGTTGGAAAGATTGGCACTATCCACGTTAGGTACCAATGAAGCAATCGTTATCAAGGCCGCAGATAAAGGCGGTGCGGTGGTGTTGCAGAATACTAGTGACTATGTGGAAGAAATAGAACTTCAGTTGGGAGCCAGGGACAGCTACCACCCTATATCTAAGGATCCTACCACCGAGATCAGATTACTGATCGAGAAGTTAACTTCTGATGGCCTGGCAATGGGATTCCTGAGTCAACCAGAAAGTGATTTTCTCAATAAAAAAGAAGTAAGGATTCCCACAATATATACTCTGCCTAAGATACACAAACGCTTGGAAAAGCCGCCTGGCAGACCCATTGTGTCTGGATGTGGATCGATTTTAGAACCGCTCAACCAGTTTATCGATCATTTTTTACAACCATGGATACCGGAAACTAAATCATATGTACGTGACACAATGCACATAATCCAACTGTTGGAAGGCCAACCGTATGATATCCATAGCCAACTACTTGTCACACTCGACGTGTCCTCCCTTTATACTTCCATCCCCCAGGGTAAGGCACTAGACGTTATCAGAGTTACATTGGACAAAAGGACAAGGCCGCATTGGATACCCACTGACTTTTTGATTGCCCTCTTGGAAATTGCAGTGAAGTATAATTACTTCGTTTTCAGGAAGCAATTCTATTACCAATGCAAGGGCGTTGCGATGGGAGCCACCTACGCACCCAGTCTGGCTAACATCTTCATGGATGCATACGAAGAGGAACATCTGTATAGCCATGACAATCCATATATAAACCAAATTTCGGTTTGGAAACGCTACATTGATGACGTTATAATGATTTGGTCAGGAACTGAAGATGATCTCAAGCAATTCAGCGACTGGCTCAACACCAGAACGAGTGACATCCAGTTCACCATGACCAACAACAACGAATCAATCGATTTCCTTGACCTCACATTCAAAGTGGATGAAGGCGCCTTGTTTTGTGATCTCTACCGTAAACCCATTGAAAGGAATACGCTCCTCATGTATGAATCACATCACCCGCGCAGCCTGAGGGATAACCTACCCTATGGTCAGTACCTCAGGCTCAGAAGGAACTGCACTCGGAGAGTAGACTTCTTTAAGGAAACGGAGATCCTCACCGCTCGCCTGAAAGAGAGAGGTTACCCTACAGGTCTGCTTAAACGTGCACGCAAACGGGCTTGGTATTGCCCGCGTGACCAATTGCTGCAAGTCAAAGAGAAACCGGAAAAGACTGAAAATATTGTGTGCGTGACCACATTCAACGCCAAAAGCAACAACATCAAAAAGATAGTGAAAAAATACTGGAATCTCGTCGCAAGTGAACTGCACACCACCGAGGAACCACGTTTTGCCTTTAAGAGGGGCAGGAGTATAAAAGACAACGTTGTCAAAGCGTATCTTGAACCTCCCAAACCTATGAACTTGAGAAATCAATTTGGCCTGCCACCTATAACTGGTCACCACAAATGTGGCCACTGCAAAGCCTGCCCGCTAACGGTGGAGGGTTCCACCTTTACACACAACAACAGAACATATAAGTTATCAGACTTCACAAACTGTAATAGCACCAACTTAATATATGTCATTTGTTGTCCCTGTGATTTACTTTATGTAGGTCAGACCACCCAGAAAGTAAAGGCGAGAATATTGCAACATATGAGCCGCATAAGATGTAAGGTCCAGGGTGCCCCATTAGTTGACCATTTCCTTTCACAGAAACACCAGCCAGAGAGTATGAGATGGTGGGTGGCCGATAAAGTCTGTCCTTCTCCAAGGGGTGGTTCCATTTCAGTGGTCTTGAACCGTAAAGAATGCAGGTGGATACATTCCCTCAATACTGTAATGAAGGGTTTGAATGAATTTGAGGAAACATCCAGACAAATGGGCCAATTGTAAAATTTCAATGATGACAGTACACGTGGTTTCTTACTCTTTTTCTATATAACGCATGCACTATGTATTTTTAACATATTATTCTCTTGCATAGGAACGGATCCTGGCTACAATTTAAATGTACTAAATGACAGCTCACTGTCCAAACAGTATTACCAAATAATATCCATCTATATGCGCATTTAAAGTATTCAAATATGTTGGCTCTTGCTCTTGTGCCGATTCGAATGTGTTTAATAACTGTAATGTGATTCACTACCGTAGAATCTACCACATTTTCATTCTGTCATGTATTGTATAGCATATGCGCACCACATGTGGTAATCACGACATGAGTTGCTTGTACATATCGATGCAGTTATCATGTACTTTTAAACCTTTCTGGAGCTGTTCTCCTCCTTTTAGGATAGATACCCTTGCCCAGGTCTGTCATATTAATTCACTACCATACATTGACTTGCTCGCGCATGCGTACGTGATTGATTCTACACGCAGTCGCTGCGGCTTACGTGGACTCCGCGTCGGTTGCTTGGCAACAAGGCATGCAGTCACTGAGCTGCTGCACGCTACACGTCACTGCCAAACGTCACTGCCAAACGTGCTCGCGGTTGCTTATTTTCTGCCTGCCAGACTCTTCCATACAGACCGACTTTCTGCGGTCATACGGCAGGAGTCTCCACTGCCCCTCTGCTTGAAGCCTCGGATTTGAATCCCACATGAAACCCTAAAAGGTGAGCTAGGCATAGCTTCACATAGGATTAGTCACCTATCTTTTAAACTAATGAGCGCGAGTAATCGGCGCTTTTGCATTTATTTATAGACGTTCATGATCATTATCCCCCGTCCTTCGAATTCGTGCAGGACGCATAACAGGATCTATATAGGTGAGCCTTGACCCATGTACCTACAGTGGTGTGTAAATTGATCTCACATTCACGCCAGTTAATTATTAGGGGCGCGACTTTTCAGCGCGTATTTGCCACACTGGTTCACATTGATTATGCGACTCACCAGGGTGATTGTTTTTATTCTCTCACTTGTTTCCCAAGTTTCACACGTTGGTTGCCCAATTACATATGAGCGCGAGTAATTAACGCACTCCTGTTGAATGATTCTTGTTCCTGGTGATGGGCTCCCTCCATTCATATGATGGGTTTGACCAGCGCGGCCTGATCCTATCAGCTCCTCCGGGGTTGTTTAATTAATTATCTGTAGATCAGTGGCCAGTCCCTATCCTGACCTTCCCCTTCTCACCCCCAGATGATCACCAGATGGGCCCTTGATCATCCCTGACCTGAGTCTAACCAGGAATTTCTCTGGTTTTTCGTTAGGTGAGTAGTTACCACCTTGTACATTACGCTGTTAATGGCTATTGGAACACACGTCGATGCTAATGCACGTTTTAACTGACTCTCCGGGCTGCCATTCCTTCTCCACTCCAGTCCTGATGAAGACCCGCCGTGATGATTTAAAATCGCGCATATAGGGTTGAAACGTCGACGCTATCTTTTGGTCCAGTTCAAGGCCCGCTCTAAAAACACTGAAATTGTACAGAGCAGCAGGGTCATTGTATTTATTCTGGCCTGTTCCAAATATGTATATATTTTAACCACTTTGTACATATCACGCACTTATTGTGTCACCTATCACACTATGTCACTTGTTCACAACTCACCTTAATCTTCACATTGTTGGCAGCTGTATATGCAACATAAATCTTTATATGTGGGTAAATATAAATGATGTAATTTATATAAAATATCGTATTACCCTCTAAAAAACTCGATTACTTTGTCCTTATTGTGTGTTCCTTCCTACATGTTTTCACATTTAATCTGTGTAGGAAATAATTTATCCTTGTAAATTGAATTGTAATTATAAGAAATATTGTGGTTATACCCGACAGAACCATTGTACTTTTATAAACCTATACCCAGGTTCTGAGGGACACAGGGTCACCCCATTGTCTATTAAGCTTAGTTGATGTTGAGAAGGCTGATGAAAAGAGGACTTCCTCGGGGTGTTTTGCTTCTCCAGAAAGGGCTGTTTCAGTGAAGATGAAAGCTTCTTTTCTTTATGAAATCTATCTTCCAGCGCTGACCCAAACAACTGAGTTCCATGAAAAGGCAATTGCATCGTTTTTGAGCTGAATCTGTGCGCCAGTCCTTCAGGACAAGATTACACCTTGCTGCTACACAGTTTCCTCCAGCAAGAGCCAAGACTCATACTACATCAAAGTCAATATCCAACATGAACTCCACCTGACGTTCAATTAGGTCCAAAAGGGAAGAACAGTCTGAAGGATCATCACTGGCCCAAAACAATTTCTTAATGTCAGTAAGCAAGGATTGAGAGACATATGAACAATAACCCCTGATCTGAGAGCCAAATTAGCCCCAGAATACATTCTCTGGAGGGCAGAGTCTACCGTTTTAGCTGAAGCATCCATTATTATGGCATTCTCTGTCAAGGAGGTCCTACCCACTAAACTGGCCACAAAGGGGTATAACATCCGGCAAATTCTCCTGCAAATCCTTTAGCAGTTATTACTTGGCCATAAAACAAGGCATCATGATCTTATCGGGATGATTCCATTCCCATTTCAGAACCTCTAAAATGAAAGGATGCATTGGAAAATCCAGCTCAGACACTCTCTGAAACTGTCGGAAACATCCAGTAGCCGAGGTTTCCAGAAGTTCCTCATCCTGGAATCCCATATTGTCCTTAACATGAATCACCATCTTAGGCAACATATCCTTATAATGCATTTCTGCAACCTGGACCTCTTCCTTATCCTCGGCGAAGGCAGGGAAGCGAGGACTCTGTTTATCGCCTCCCACCTCCTTAACTGGGGCTATTTCCAGCAGTGACTCTCTAATCAAGAGCCTCAGATGCTCGTCCTCACTCACTGAGCAGCATTTAGCAGAGGGAGAGGAGGAGGAAGAATCATACGACAATGAGGAAGCCCCATACTTCTGCTTTCTGGAATACTTCCCCATAGACAACACACAGGACAGGCCAGAGAATGTCAGAAAAAACAACCGATATATGGACCTACCGTGCTCCTGACAGCCACTTTAACCACCACTCTGCCAGTCATGGAAGGACAAAGCTGTCTATCACACATGCGCATTTGACCAGCTCACCGCGCACATACCAATCAGGAACCCGGAAGAGGGATACCGCTGCTCTCCCACTGCTGCTCCCGCACCATTCGCCATAAGCCCAGCAAATAAGCAGAGAGATGCCCAATACCAATCCTCTCCCGCCCTGCAGGAGAGGAAAGGAGCAGCTCCAACAGCCGACCAAGCTCTGCACGGTCCGTCTTCTCCTCGTCTTCCATGTCTCACATGAGACAGAAAAAAGAACAAGAGGAAATCTGGATAAGTAATATCTATATAGGCTATAGCCTTATGTGAGGGGCATTTACTTTACACATTCTTCTTCTTCTGTTTTTCTGCCCTGTGAGATTAAATCACCTCATTAGGTGTAAGTGGGACAAGGACAACGAGGACCTGGGGGTATTAAACCTTTTCAAGATGGTGGTTTATTTTGTGACTAGCATTTATATTGTCTTTAGAATTCTACTTCTAGATTTTTTCGGACTCTTTCCTTCTCCCTGATGTCAAGTGGAGTTTGATGCCTTACTAATCTCTCAAGTGTTTACCTCAATCTCTATTTAAGTGCTGCAAGACTGTGGGTGAGATTTGTCACCACTTGAGGTTTTTTCCTCCTAATTGGGACCCTCTTAGGAGGACACTTGAAACCTTTCTCCTATACTTTTCTCCACAAAGTGGCACCCCAATAACTGAGACAATCAAAAAGGGGACTCAGCAGACCTTCCCAGCATCCAGTCCTTGACACCAAGCAGGAAAAATGACAAAATGTAACCTACACACTGAGAGAAAACTACTAGTGTGTCAGAGAATGTCTTTGTACAATATAAATGTGCTGACAGGTCCTAAGTGACCAGCTATTGCTCTTAGGTTTTGACCAAAAAACACTCTTGCCATGTAGGCAGCAGCAAAAACCCACCTTAAAATTGGCCAATAGTCTGCTGCATGGCCAGTGGAATCGGTGCTTGAACCACCCAGACATTTGTCAGCCAACCCATCAAACATTAAATGAGGCCAGTCATCCCTAATGACTGATTTCCTGATGTGTTCAGCTTCACAGCTTCCTGAGACTTGGCCTGTGGTGCATCAGTGTCATGATGATCGTCATGTCCATGGGACACATGTTCACCAGGCTGCTACTAAGTCACCGGTACCAGCGTATTCCCTACTCCAGGCATCACGGCGCTGCTATGGCCAGGGGTATTGCTTCACCATGTCTACTCCCACATATCAAGCTCCTTTTTCAGGGTCAACTAGATTAGCTACATTCCTGGGCACCATTAGGCCAGCTACCATTCTTCCTAAAATCATTTAAGTCTAATGTCTGGGACCGGAACTCTTGACAGCACAATCTAACCATTTATCTCAAAATGGTGCTTATGGTCCATTTAAGTAAAGGTTAAAGAAAAGTCTATTTGCATAGCCAAATTTAACCTACATGCCAACGCACTGCTTAATGTAGCAAACGTCCAATTTTTAATCATACATATTTTAGCTTTCTTTCACTTAAAAGTAATTCCACTCCAATGCAAGTAAATGGGAAACCTTTTTTCTTTTTTAAAATCTTCCTTTCATTAGTTCCCAAATTAATTCAAAAAATTGGTTTCCCCAGCACACGCTAATGTCAACATGTATTACATAAATAACAGATATCAAAGTCAAAGCGTACTCGCTGGGACGACGGAAGGCTGCACGAGCAAACACTCGGAAGGCGGTAAAACGGATGACAACAAATAATAAGGAATAATACTGACACGATTGGGAGAGAAAAACTAACGAAGACAAGGAACTATTTGTGGAAACCGGGACGGAATTACAACCGGTTAAAAGATAACACTAACCATAACGACAAAACAGCCCTGAGGAAGGCGCAGCCACCTGCCATGACCGACGAAACACGTGTTGGCTAAAAAGAGGCTAAAAAAAGAACTAAACAAGAACATATGAGAATAAACCTAACAAATACAAAGAAAGACAAGAATTGTTGATATCTGTTATTTATGTAATACATCTTGACATTAGCGTGTGCAGGGGAAACCAATTTTTTGTATAAACTGGGTGATTTTGGTCGTCCAACTGGGGAGTGGGTGATCTCTCCACCTCAAAGCACTGCACACAAATAATGACAAATTTTAAGTGTACTTCTGTAGAGCGCCACAGAACCTTCTGCAAACCTCACCCGCGTTAACGTACCAAATTAATTTAAGACCAGTGCCAAATGATCCCTTTGGGTGGTGGGATCATTATAAATACTGTCAGTCTATAAAACAAAAATAAAAGCTTTAAAATACTTAATCAAAAGGTAAAAAAACACACATGCAACCAATGAAGGTAGCTGGTGTCACATGTCTAATATTTATTTATGAATCACCTAGCAGGAATTGCAAGATCTCCCACACGCAACACGTGAGCTGGGTGACCTCACCTATATGTAATGGCATAGGGGTTAATTACTCTTAATTGGATGTCTACTATTCTACACCTGTGTGCTCTCATTCTCAACTTCTTTCTATATATATATTTTTTTAAAACATATTTTATTGTTTTCACAAAAAAGAGACACTACAGTTGGTTTCAACAGAACAATGCATGCAACACAGCATTATAGAATTTAACAGTCGGGAATCAGTGTTGTTATTGCATTCAGAAGATTCAGTCCAAGAAACCAAGCTCCCGCTCCCCTCCCTTCCTATTAACTATTGGAGCCCTCCCACCTACCCTTCCATACTCACTATTTTGGTAACATCACCGGATGGCTGCGACCGAAACTCAATATGGATCATGTATCTTAGAATACAACACACAAACTTTCTTAACATACACTAATAAGGTTCCTGCGGGGTCTGACAATAAAGGTATCCATAGTACTTTGGTGTTGTTCCATAGCTAACAGCACTTTAATGCAGTGAGGGTTCGGCAGAGACAAACTGTTCCAACATTGCATCCTATTCCAATGATATCAGGTTTTTCCGTAGCCCTTTATTTTCCTCTCTTCTTATCGCCATACTTTCAGCCCTCCCCCACCGCACTACTTCGTTTGCCATGTTAATGCCACCGGAGGCTGTACAGACATCCAATGCATTGTTATTGCCTGTTTCGCCAATATTAGTACCAGATTGGCAAATCTGGCCTGTGCTCCATGTGTCTTTCGCTTTTTACATAGTCCCAGTATGCAGTATTCCACTGTATCTTTCCCTATCCCCGGTGTCACCTCGTTAATGAGTTTGTAAACTGTCGCCAAGAAGGAAGTCAGTCTGGGGCATGTCCATAGCATGTGTAATAACCCAGCAGGTTGTGTGTGGCAGCGAGGACAAGCATCTGTTGCGCCCGTGTACATTTTGCTTAGTCTATGAGGGGTCAAATACGCTCTGTGCAGCAGCATGTATTGGATTAGTTTGAATATAGGGTTACGTGATACTTTTTTAGGATATTCTATTATTTGCTCCCATTCCTTGTCCGTTATTACACGCCCAATATCTGCGGACCATTCATCTCTAGCCTCTTGGAGTGAAATTGCTGCCTGTGATCGTATACTCCTGTACAGCCATTTGGTTAGGTGTCTTCCATTACCCATGAGATATATCATATATACGAGTTTGTGTGTTTGTGGTTCCTTGCCATCAGGCGACCAAGTGCATCGCACATATCTACTTAACGCCGGCATGCAGGATATATAGCGAGTTAGGAACCCCTTGCTCTCTAACAAAAGTGGTGTGGTCCATAAGCATGTGATCCGCAAATAGCATCCCCACTGTGGTAACTCCCTCATCCGACCATTTGGTCAGGCACTTGGAGGAGATCATCCCAGTCGGTGTAGGGATCCCCAACAGCGGGATATTAGGAGCACAGGGGCACAGGCCCTTGGTATATTGTATAGCTTTTTTCCAATAGGATATGGCTATTTTCAATAGTGGTGGTGCCAACGACATGGGCCTACTTTTTGGCAACAACAATGTGTGTAGTACACCCTTGTCCCACGCCGCCGGAGACATGCCGATCTCTTGTAAGTGGTGCCCAGCTAGCCAGTAAGATAGCCATTGAAGCTGACTGGCATAACAGTATGCCTGGAAGTCCGGAACACCCAAGCCTCCCCGGTCAGTACTCAGCTGTAGCTTTGCGAGTCCCACTCTCCTTCGACCTCTGCCCCAAATCAACTCAGTTAGCATTGTGTTTAGCATTTTAAATATGTGCGTCGGGATTATTATCGGTAAATTGGTGAAACAAACCGAGAGTTTGGAAGGATGACTCACTGCAGGTACAAATATTGCTGTCTGGGATAGGCTCCTGTGGAATGGGATACATGCAATACATGCAAGTCAGTTCTACAGTATCAGTTTACGCATGTGAACCCTTAATCCCAGGTCTTTTTACAGGGACAAACTCCTCCAAGTTTGACTTGCTGAATTTGTCCCTAGAAAATCTATACTTTGAATGGGATTTTTAGTAAAATTACAGGTAAGTTACTTTTGAGATAAGGGGCCAGATGCATCAAGCATTTTTCTCCTCGCAAACGGGCTGATTCGCAGAATTGGCCCGTTTGCGATCGCAAAAAAATGCTTTTGCGATGCATCAAACCCAATTTTGCGATTTGGTAACCTGTTACAGAATCGCAAAATGGATTTGGGATTCGCGAATTGGAAGGGGCGTGTTTAGGGCGTCCCTTCCAAATAGCGAATCCTAACAGTATGCATGAATGTTTTGTGACCGTGAATTCGGTAGCAAAACATTCGCATATTACCACCTACTTCAAGTAGGTGGTAAGACATTCGCAAATGGGAAGGGGTCCCCAAGGGACCCCTTCCCCTTTGTGAATGTTTGTAAAAGCATTTTTAAGAGCAGGCAGTGGTCCCACGGACCACTGCCTGCTCTTAAAAAATGAAAAGAAAACTTTTCATTTTTCTTTTTGTAAAGCATCTCGTTTTCCTTTAAGGAAAACGGGCTGCTTTACAAAAAAAGAATGATTGCTTTATTTTTTTTAATTTGTTTACAGAGTTTTTTATAGCACGAACCTGACTCAAGGGTATCGGGTATCAGAGCGCTTTACATGAGCACCAGTTGCGTTACATGAGGACACATTCATTTTTGTTAGGCACGGGGAGATTAAGTGATTTGCCCAGAATCAGGATGTTCAGCGTCCTTGCCGAGACTCGAACCCGGTTCCCCAGCTTCGAGGTCGACTGCCCTAGCCGTTAGGCCAACTCCTCTCCCTCTCTATTTAAAAGCAATCACAGACATGGTGGTCTGCTGATCTCAGCAGGCCACCATCCCTGTGATTTTTGCGATTCCTAGGGGGTCGCAAATTGCGACCTACCTCATTAATATTCATGAGGTAGGTCATTTGCGACGCTTTAGGAATCACAGAAAGTGTACTACACACTTTCATGCATGCCGTTTTGCGATTCACTAATTGCGAATCGCAAAGATTCGCAATTAGGGAATCGCAAAACATTTATTTGATGCATTAGGCCCTACTTTTCTTACACAGAGTAGTATACCTTGATACTACTCTGGGACATTTCCTGTAAACAGGTAAGTAAAATCGTTTTTGTTAAACAGTACAATTTTAAAGAATTTCTTTAGGTTTTCAAACTCCACACTTAGAAACTTTTCCAAGAAAAACAGTCAATGTTATCCTATGGAGGAAAATAGTGTTATCGGTTTTAAGGTAAGTATTTGGTAGTGGGAGTTGAGGTTCTGGGGGTAGACTCAGGGGTCCCCCAGGATCAAGGATGCTCTCTAGTTACACCCTCAGCGGCACTAGGGCGGCCGGGTGCAAGTGCTGAGGCCCAATGTTATCCAATGGGGGATACGGGGCCTCCGGTTGGTGGCTGCTGACGAGCAGGCCACTTGGCTGTGGGAGCAAAGCTCCTGGACTTTAGCTCAGGGCAACTGGGGAAACAAAGTAGCATCAAAGGTGCACCCTCAGCGGCACTAGGGCGGCCGGGTGCAGGGTGCTGTTTCGATGTCGGGCGCCCTGTTGTTTTCAATGGGGAACCTACGGTTTGCAAAGGCACTGCAGGTTTGGGGACGAAGGTCTTCTGGGTGCGACCACCACTTCGAGAGGTAAGTTGGGAAGTTAGGGGTTGGTTAGGCACCGTCGGTTTGGCCACCCAAGGCCGTGGGGCATCGGGTGCAGGGGTGCCTTTTGGGGTCGGATCTTCTTACCAGCTCCTGGTCGCGGTTGGGGGGACCTTCCGGATTTATGCTGCAGGTGTCGGCTGGAGGCTTGAGGCAGGTCAGGGGTCACCGGATCTCGGGTTAGGATCGCTGGGGGGACCTCCTCGTGGTGTTTGCCCACTTGAGCTCGGGCCGTGGACGGCGGGTGCAGGGTGGGCGGATCCGCGGTGTCCGGCCGGAAACCAGAGGTTGCAGATGAACAAATCCAGTGTTCACGGGAGACACAGTCTTTGGGGTTGAAGGCAGGCAGGTCCTCCGGGGTTTTCGAGGTTGCTGGCTGCAGGATACACCGGGTTTATGCAGGAGCAGGTTCGAGGTGGAGACAGAGCGGTAGGGCTGGGGCCAAGTCAGTGGGCATGTTCCTATTGTTAGCTGAGCACGGCTGTTCGGTCCTTCTTCTTCTTCTCCTTGTAGTTTCTTCTTGTCTGAGGAAGCAAGGTTCAGGGGTGCCCCTAAATACTAGATTTAGGGGCGTTACAGGTAGGTAAAAGGTTGGGACCAATGGGTCCCTTCCCTGGGGTGGGTACACCCTCTATTATGCCACCCTCCAGTGGGAGGGGGGCATAAGCCTTTCCTTGGTTGGCTGAGTCCCCCCATCTGCAAGATGGCGGGGACTGAGAGTTGTGCTTCACCTCGCCTCCCCTACCTGAGGGGTGGAGTTGGCAGAGGTGGGCACACCTCTCTTCCTCACTTGTTTTTCCCGCTGGTTCTCCCACCCAAAGTGGGGGTCAGAACCAGTGGGGACCAGTTGCTGAAAGCAGCAAGTGGCCTGGGGAAGCTCACAAAGGCGGCAAGCCTTTGAAGCTTCCGCTTCGTGAACCCTTCCCATCCTGGGGGAGGCGGCTTGGCACCTCGTCCCAGGATGTGCATTGTTTCAGGCCCCAGAGAGCAGCAGGCTCTCGACCCAGGGGTCCAGAAACATGTCTGGTGGTGGCAGCTGAAAGCAGCCACTCAGCCTGGAAACTAGTGGTAGGTTAGTTTTCAGGGGGCATCTCTAAGATGCCCTCTTTGTGCATTTTTCATTAAATCCCACACTGGCATCAGTGTGGGTATAACGTGCTGAGAAGTTTGATACCAAACTTCTCCGTTTTCCGTGCAGCCATTATGGTGCTGTGGAGTTCGTAATGACAAACTCCCAGCACCATATACTCTTAATGGCAGTACTGCACTTACAATGTCTAAGAATGGACTTAGACACTGTAGGGGTACAGAGCTCATGCACCTGTACCCTTCACCACTGGTATAGTGCACCCAGCTAGAGGGGTGACTGATCTATGCCAGGGCAGTGGGTTGTAGGCATGGCACACAAGGATGTGTGCCATGTCGACTCTTCACTTTGTTCTGCACCAAAACATGCAGCCTGCAAAGGCAGTGTGTGAGTGTAATGGTACAGGACCTCTAAGGGTGACACAATAAGTGCTGCAGCCCTTAGAGGCCTTCTCTGGTCACAGTGCCCTGGGTACCTGTGGTACCATTTACCAAGGGCTGACCTGTGGCCAGAGATGCCAATTGGGTTTAGTTTTGGGGAAAGAACACAGGCCCTGGGAACCTGATTGGCAGGGACCCAGGGCACATCAAGTCAAAGTGCATCAGTAGTCTGGCAAAAAGTGGGGGGTTACTGCAACAGAAACCCACTTTCCTACAGTAACCCAATACGCGCCACCAAGAACCTTGAGATCATGCACTTTGAGCCTGGCTTTCGTTCCCAGAATACACCGTGCCCAGTCGGGCGGCAGCTCCTTTAGGTTCCTGGGAGCCCAGGCATGGAACAAGCTTCCGTTGTCTCTCAGAACTGTGACCGATCTAGCCGTTTTTAAGAAACTGCATAAAACCTGGCTATTCTGTCATTGACCTAGCCAACTTCAAGTAGCAGCTTATCCCTGGTGTTCCACTTCGAGGGGCGTCAGTTGTGGTTGATGGGGAGTCTTTTTAGCACCGGGACATTCTTGTTGAATAGCTGTGTGCTCTATAAATGTCTTCATTCATTCATTCATTGCCAGGCAAAGCCTAAAAGTCTATATGTGCCTAAATAATACTTTACCTCTTCACCCAGAAGTAACACGACCCCCCGAAGTAACTGTACTTCAGTTAGTGGTCTAGTGCCCCAGCCATTCATAACTTCCACTGGCCAGCGTCTCCACCCTCTTTGCACCTGCTGTTGCCCCAGAGTCCTCACAGGTGGTGTTCCAGAAATGTTGTGACTTCCCAAAAATCTTGCTCTTGATGATCAGCCTAAAGTGAAAACTGGCTGGGGAAAGAGCCTCTCGGGGCTTTTGCTTCTACCTGTGATAAGGCTTCTACAGGTGATGCATCTTCTCACTCACATCACGCCTTTCCTAATGGGACCCGATAAGAATGATAGCCGAATCAACTTAAGGTACAATACCCATAACTAAGAGTAGGTCCCCTGCACATAGGGAAGTAGATGTGCTCAGCCTCCCGGATTCAGAGTCACTGTGTCCAGAAGCAGAGAGCGGTTCAATCCCACAGTACACTGGTTTGGTCCCATGGTGCAATGCCATATTGGGACCTCTACGCCTAAACTCAACCTAAAAATGAAAAAGAGTCTGAGTAGCAAGAGAAGGAGTAGCACAGAAGGGCCTTTGGCTCCCAAGCATATGCTGCTCTCTTCTTTAACCTTGACATCTATGTTACCTGAAACAGACTTCTATGTGCTGGAGTAAAAACGTTCATACAGCGTTGTACTTTCACCCTCCATGGGGCTACTTGCACCATTTGTATAGGGTCAGGGAGTGAACTCACCATTGGAGGTAGAGGGTCCCTGAATAGGTTTGCCAAGATGCCATAATCACTCCTTTTTCTAATGAAGAAATACAATGCCACCTAGGCATCCTTATGCATTAGAGGATTTTCGGGAGGGACCTTTTACCACAAAGGGGACTGGTAAGCTCTAAATGACTGTTCTCCAAAGTTGTGACACAGCGATTATGGAAGTCAGGTGTTGCAAACTGCCAATGACCTGATGCACGTGGCTTAAAACTGGGGTTTTAAACCTTAAGCTACCTAAGTCTATGAAGGAGAGAATGCAAAAAAGTACTGTTCAAGAAAGACAACTAGACAGTGGTGCTGGAGCAATTTTCAGAGTGGGTGTGCTGCCATTAATATTACATTACTGGAGTCATAGAGATTGTGAAAAATCAAAGCGTCATTCAAAAAAACCAAGCATAGCAAATGTGCCATGCCCGTTCAGCAGGAGAGTGGTAAGGGTGTGGTGTGCAGCTGGTAGTGCATTTTGGAGCACTGGTGCGGTAGCACACTGTCATTTACAGACAGTATATTTTCTACTGAAATGGCCACCTCATGAAATTTTACTACTAAAACTATATAGTGCAAAAACAATAAAGTGTGGAAATACGGTTTCAGCAAATATTTATCATTTGCGCATCACGAAGTACCTTGATGTGTTTTGATGCTATTAAAATCGTTTCCATCACACTTCAGAGTTTTAAAAAAAGTGCTTCCTTTGTGCTTTTCTCGTTGCTGATATATTTTGAAATGTGTGTATAGTTGATTTACCAATATTTAACCCCTTGGCCGCGGCGGTAATTCCGCCGCGGCGCTGGGGGTGAGCGTGGCGCCGCCATGCATGTAGACGGAACCACGCCGTCATGAGCCACGTGCGGCGTGTGCTCATGACGGCGTGGTTCCGTCACGGCCCCGCCCGCTCATTAATTCGCCCGCACAGGCGGGGAATTAATGCCGCGTGGGCGGAGCGGCAGCCGCATGACGGAACCACGCCGTCATGAGCACACGGCGCCCGTGGCTCATGACGGCGTGGTTCCGTCATAAGCACGGAAAGGGTTAAATGTTGTTTGTTAAAAAACACTGATGGTCAGCCAAGGTGGCGCACGTCCCTCCCTGAGCTCTCCGCTCCCCGGATGAGACTCCGTTCCCATCTTGCTGCTGGCGTTGTTTATATGCCCACCCCCACCAACTGTGGGGCCGGTCTGTATCCTCATGAGTCCCAGAACCCACTGGCGTTGTTTATATGCCCACCCCCACCAACTGTGGGGCTGGTCTATATCCTCATGAGTCCCAGGACCCGAAGATGCCTTTGAATCCCTCGGAGGCCATGTGGGAGCGGGGGAAGGCTTGCGGCCTAGATCACGGCTCAGGGCGGCGGCCAGGCGCTGCAGTGAGGATACCTCCAGCTGCTCCACCCCCAAACTCCCGGAGGGCAGTGGAGAGCATGAAGCCATGGGATCGAGGCACCGAGTCATGTGCCCCCGCGAAGTGCTTCCCCATGGCTGGGCGACCTGGTGAGGTGCGCAGCCTTAGAGCTATGGACCGGGTGTGGTGTGCCACGCCTCACTTGCGGTTGCTCCAGCCCTGGTCGGTCGTCGGAGCCCATCTCTGTAGAGGCAACTGGACTGAGGCGCTGAGTCAAGGGCCCCTGCTGAGTGTTTTCCCGGGGTGTAGCGACCCCGCGAGGCATGCGGCCTTTGAACTGTGGGCTGGGAGTGCCTCCGTCCGGGGACTGTGCCACAACATGATCGGAGGTCCCTGCAGGGATTACCCCCTACCTCCTTACCACTCCTTCCCCCTGGGGCTCAATGATAACTGCTGCAGGACCCTCTGGGTGAGGAGTTTTTCAACCTCCTCTCCCTAGGGGGCCGGAGACTGTTTGTCAACTTCCTTCTGCCCCCCCAGGGTTGGACTCAGGAGGTCATTCTTTGTTGTGGTCTGACTGATCGTGCTGCCAGGGTGGGGGCCCCCCTGTGCAAGTGGGTTGGGCCCCTCCCCCTCTTTCTCTTATTCGTTCCCCCACCACCACTAGTGATCGGACCTGGCTCTTTGGCTGCTACTCCCCCTATATGGACACTGTCTTTAGGGGAGGAAGATTGGTAGACATTTGCACTGCTCAATGCATTCTGATCTGATCTGCGTCTTGGACTCATCATGGGGCGAGGGGGCCCCAACCCTGCTCTGGTGCAAGTGAAACTTGATACATTTACAGCTCTCCAGGCCCCTGCATCCAAGCAGAACTCTGCTGATGCCCCCCTCCTCGCTGGCAGACCAACACAATACAACATACATCCTTCTCGCAGTACAGGCCTCCCAATCAGCTTTAGAATCGAGGTTTGGGGAGGCTGGTGTGGATGTGGCACTTCTATGGCAAGATTTTTTCAGTGTCGCAGACCACATCGCTGGCACTGAAGGATGTATCTCAGATCTGAAGGATTCCGTGTTGACTCTGAAGGCGGAGGTGACGCACCTGACCACTGCGTCCCAGAGCCTGGAGATTAGGGCCAAAGACGTGGTGAACTGGGCCCGGTGGAACAATCTCTGGTTCGTGGGCTTCCCCGAGGGGGCTGAGGGACCGAATCCTGAGAGATTCATCAAGAAATGGATCTCATTGTGGGTTCTCAGGGGTACCTGCCCTCGTGCTTTGTGGTGGGGCGGGCCCACAGATCATTGGCAGCGGCCCCTCACCTGGGGCTCCTCCACAACCAATGATAGCAAAGATCTTAAATTACAATGAGAGATGTGTGATTCTCTGTTTTGCCTGTGAACTGGCCCCCATGATCTTTCAGTCTGCTCGGAATCTGGTCTTCCCTAACTACACTTGCCCGGTACAGCGTCAATGCAAATTCTTTGAGTCTGTCAAGCAAAAGTTGCGAGCGATGATCTTGCAATACATGCTCCTATTCCCAGCCCGCCTCCGTGTGATTCAGGCCTCCAAATCTTTCTTTTTTGACACCACCGAGGCATCGTGGGAGTGGGTCACAGAGAACCAGCCCTTGTGCAGTACTTCGCCTCCTCCTTGGGGGGGGCACTCCCTCGATGGGGCCACAGATGGCACTGTCCTCCACCGCTGTTGCGGCAGGCGAAAGGCTCATGCAAACGTCACATCCGAGCTGGGAGGTCTCCTATCTCTTCCACCACAGACGCAACCAGTCCCACGAGGAACGCTGTTGCGGGGGCGACAAACACAGATGGGCCTTTCAACTCCGGTACACTTTGGTGGCCTCAACTTCTGCTTCACAGGAAGGGGACCAACGGGGCCTTGCTCTCCACTATTGCCCCTTGGACTCCACTGCATTACTGTGCTAGCAGCACTATATCCTTCTCAAAGAGTATTTACGGTGGGGGGGAAGTGGTTTGTGTTGCTCCAAAAGTTGTTTTTCTTCTGTTTGTGATTCATACTGTTGGGGCAACAGATGCTTCTAGGGAGGAAGTGTGGGGTGGGGATGGTGGAGGGTTTGTTTCGGGGTGGTTTGGTCCGTTAGGCCGTGTGTTTCTTTTATTTCAAGCAAGCTGCATTCCCTTGGTCCCTATTCCCCTCTGGATGTTCACTTGGGCTCCACCCAGTCCCCTGTGCCCCACCAGAGACCCGATGGCTCTTAAATTAATGACATGGAATATCCACGGTCTCAATGATTGCATTAAACTAAGTGCAGTCTTGGGTTTTGCTAAACGCCATGCCCTAATGTTCTCCTACTCCAAGAAATTGGTACCTGATGCCCCCTTCTGGCCTGGTATGGGTACAACAAGGTATATCACGCCAGCCACACCAAGGGCTTTGCACAGTGTAGCATCTTGATTCACAAACGCCTCCCCATGGTGGTCACCTGCAGCTCATCAGACCCTGAGGGCCAGTATGTCACTGTTGAGGGGAGTAATTAATGGTCAAGCCCACAATTTGTTGAGAATTTATATTCCCCCCCTCCCTCCCCCAGCTGTCCGGCCCTATGTTAGATGTGGTGACACAGGCATTGGCGAGCCTTCCCTGAGGGGTCACCATCATAGGTGGGGATTTTACTATGACATTGTCCTCCATTGTGGTTAACCAGTAAACCGGATGCCTAGCCATAGAGGTAAAGCATGTTTAGCACTCTAGGGCCCGTTGCCACTGGGTCATTCAAGAAGAGCAGCACATCGTCGGCGTAAAGTGCTATACTGTTTTTGGTGTGTGACAGGCGACCACGAGGTGGGCCGGCTGGAAGGATAAGGTTACTCTCCAGACCCCCCTCTGGGAGGGTACTCTGCTTTATCATGTGGCTGGTTTAGAGGGGTTTTAGAGGTGGGACCTGATTGGGATCTCAAGTTTGGGTGACGTGTGGCATGGTCCACATATGCAATCCTTCTCTGATTTGAAAGCTGGCTTCTAACTACACCACTCCCAGTTTTTCAGATTCCGGCAGCTTCGCCACGCTTTGTCGTCCCATTGGTCCTCCTTAAGGGAGGTCCCTGAAGTCAGTCCCATGGAAAGTAAGGTACCCATGTCTCCTCTGGGGCAGAGTGGGTCTCCCAGATTTACCGCTCCTGGTCACTAACTCTCTGGACTTGCCTGCTGCCATATGCACCCGGTGGGAATCCTGGGTTAGTACTTTAAAGGATGGGGACTGGAGGGAGGTGCTTATGGCCCGAGAGAATTAGCCATTTCCTCTCGGCTCCAGATGATTGAGGTGAATGTTCTGCACACTACATACTTGACGCCGCTACGATTGTGGAGGGTTGCTAAGCTCCCAACGTCCTCATGTTATAAGTGTGGAGCTGACGGGGAGGATTTTTACCATGTAGTCTGGTAGTGCCCCGTTATACACAGATACTGATCCTAACTCTTGGGTGTTTTGCCGGAAGTGTTGGGAAGGCGAGTTGATTGCTCCCCCCGGATTGGCCTCCTGGGACTGTTGGAGGACCTGGATGGAAGGCGCCCTGAGAGATATCTCGTAGGGGTGGGTATGTTACTTGGTAAGCAGGATATAACCCGGAACTGGACTTCGGCTGCCACCCCAGACTTACAGGCCTGACAGTGGGCTATGGAATGGTGTTCTACAATGGAGGAGTTGGTCTATGTAGCATATGGCTGTTCACATAAACATCGGAAGATATGGGGTATTTGGAGGGACTAATTTGGGCTCCGGGGATTGTAATGTTTACACTTGTACTGACATACGGTCGGAGGGTTGCGGATGATTGTATTGCTCTGCCAGACTTATTACATATGCTCGATTGCTGTTTTGAAAATCCAATAAAAATATGATCTTTAAAAAAAACACTGACCTGCTACAGCCTTTCTTTTCTTTCCTGTACCCCAGCAGGATTGTAACCTAGATAACCTTTACAAAATCCTCTCACCTTACAAACATAGAAACAAAAGTACAAGATAAACAATACATTTAAAGGCATCCTTATTGCTCATTCACCTTCTGAACTCCAGCATGGTTGTTTCTGGGGGTGATGCAGCGCCGCTAGGACCCCTACTTCCAGTGCCTATGCAATTAGACTCATTCTATGTAAAAAACACAATCTTTCTAATCATCTGTCTCTTCTGATCGACTGCCTCCCTATTGAATTTGAATCCTAAGTTTGTGTAGCCTCCAGGGGCGGTGCCTCCGTTAGGGCGTTGAGGCATTTCCCTACTGATATTTTGGCCCCCAATTAAATGTATTAGTAAACTGTAGTACATTTTATTTTAATTAGAAATATTTTAAGTGCTTCAGCCACGGCCTGGTTGCAGTGTGTAACTGTCAGGCGCACATCGAGTCCTGGAGAAGCCAGCCAGACCAGCGCCGGCCTGAAGGGGTGGGGCTGCTTAACTGCAACAATATTTCCAGACAGACACCCATATAGCCAGTGCACCTAAGTGCGCATGTCGGGTTGGACTGTTGCTTTTCTCTGGCCAGCCCGACATGCGCACTAGGCCTCTCACCAATGGTGCACATTACTGAGCCGGGTGTGACTCAAAGCCGCAGCCCCCAGTCTCAGTAATGAGCGTTGAGGTTCCCTGTCCCAGCCTATCCTCGCGCTGCTGCAACAGTAGGAGCAGCGTCAGGATTGGCTTAGATGTGTTACCAAGGGCCTGTCTGGACTGGATCAATGCAAACACAAGGAGATGATGGATGAAGCACTGAAACTTTTCAGACACTCACCTCCAGTCACAGACATGGGTTGAATCCATCATCGTTCTTTAGCTCACTCCGCCACCCCAGTTCAGACCCAGCCATATGCTAATCAGTCTTGACCCTGTTCCTCATGGGAACAGTCCAGCCGGAACTGCCAAGCCTGGACTCGATCAACGCCACGTCACATGGGGGTGGGAGAAGGCTGTTTCTCAGAGTCTTGTGCGGCACGAAGAGAGATCGGTCACAGGCGGCATTGGTTGCTAATCCTGAAGCACTACTCCGCATTTAAAAAGACTGAGCTGAGTTCAGTTACCACAGGTAAGTTAGTTGTAAAGTTTAATTAAATTACTGAGTTGGTGGCCAGGCCAGTCCTAGTGAAGATTTGATGAAATAAAAATATGTATAATCTTCGAGGATACCTGGGCGACCGACTGGCGAGACTGGCATATGCACAAAACACTATCTATATTGTGTAACCCCCGCCGGCAAATAATTTTTTTGTCTGTCTACTCATTAGAAAAGACAAAAATAGTATTAAGCACCAGCAGGGGTAACGCACATACTCTTTTTTTTATTATTAACGTAATCCACCATAGTACTACCATAGCGCCACCTGCCGGCCTGAGGCCCTTGCTGCTGTTCTGTTGCTTCCTGCGGTGGTGTGGACGGCGCTGCGTTTCTAGCCAGGACTGGGCTTTGTCAATGGGGAATTTATTCCAATTCCCCATTTCACAAAAACTTCACACTTCAGTGACACGGAGACCTGAACTTTTGGGGAAATTAGAGAAGTACTGTCTGTGGCCACAAGAAGGTCTGTGGCATTACGTCCCTATCTGGCTGGCATGTACAAATACGCATTGGCATAGCCAATAGGTCTCACCTTTGGGACGTTATAAGTGTTTAGCCAGAGCTATTGGCTTTGCTAATGTCTTTAAACTATGCTGCAGAGCAATGTGAAGCATGTTGAAAAGTTATAATAAAAAAGTGTTATAAGCATTGTTGTTATCTTATATTTAACCAAGAAGACATTATGTACAACTGAACGACCCATTAAAAAAAGAATTAACATTCAAAAATGTCTACTAGTTTTTTTATCCTTGGAATGCTGGCAACTTCTTCCTGCCTGTTTGTTATAGGTTTTTTTGGTTATGGGGGGAGGGCATAAAGAACGGGAGGGTGGAGGTCGGGAAACAGTACCTGAATTACAACACGTGTAGCGGAGGGAAACTAGGGAAGAATCAACAGATGCCACATTCCGAGGGCGGAGTGAGGTGGTGCTTAGTGATGCTGAGGTGATAGTGTGCTGGTGCAGGCATGATGCTCAGGTGATGCTGAATGATGTGCTGAGTGGTGCTGAGGTGGTGGTGTCCTGGTGCGCAGGTGATGCTCAGGTGATACTGAGGTGGTGCTAAGTGATGCTGAGGTGGTGCTGAGTGATGCTGTGGCAGTGGTGCTGCACTGGTGCTCAGATGGTGCTGAATGATGCTTAGATGGTGATGTGCTGATGCTGAGGTGGTGCTGTGCTGATGCTGACGTGGTGCTGCGCTGGGCCTGAGGTGGTGCTCTGCTGGTGCTAAGGTGGGGCTGCAATGGTGATGCACTGATGCGGAGGTGCTACTGTGCTGATGCTGAGATGGTGCTGTGCTGATGTTGATCTGGTGCTGCGGTGGTGCTGCGCTGGTGCTGAGGTGATGCTGCTCTCATACTGAGTTGGTGCTCCACTGGTAATGGTGGTGCACTGATGAGGTGGTGGTGCTGTTGCTAAGATGGTGATGTGCTGATGCTGAGGTGGTGCTGTGGTGGTGCTTAGGTGATGCTGAGTGATACTGAGGTGGTGCTGAGTCATGCTGAAGTGGTGCTGAGTCATGCTGAGGTGGTGCTGAGTCATGCTGAGGTGGTGGTGCTGCGCTGGTGCTCAGGTGGTGCTGAGCTGGTGCTCAGGTGGTGCTGAGTTAATGCTGTGCTGATGCTGAGGTGGTGCTGTGCTGATGCTAAGGTGGCAGTGCGGTGGGGCTGTGCTGGTGCTGAGGTGGTGCTCCGCTGATGTGGCGCTGCACTGCTGGTGGTGCACTGATGCAGAGGTGGTGCTGATGCTGACATGGTGATGTGCTGATATTGAAGTGGTGCTGTGCTGGCACTGAGGTAGTGCTGCACTGATGAGGAGGTGGTGCTGTGCTGATGCTGAAATGGTGCGGAGTGATGCTGTGCTGGTACTGAGTGATGTTGTGCTGGTGCTGAGTGATGGTGTGGTGGTGCTAAGTGATGGTGTGGTGGTGCTAAGTGATGGTGTGGTGGTGCTGAGTGATGGTGTGGTGGTGGTGCTGAGTTGGTGGTGGTGCTGAGTTGGTGCTGTGCTGAGGTGATGCTGAGGTGGTGCTGCACTGATGCTGTGCTGAAGCTGAGTTGGTGCTGTAGTGGTGGTGGTGCACTGATGAGGAGGTGGTGCAGCGCTGATGCTATGATGGTGCTGTGCTGATGCTGAGGTGGTCTTTGCTGTGCTGGTGCTGATGCTGTGCTGGTGCTGATGTTGTGCATTATCACAAATTTAGAGGGAAGAGCGATTTACATTTCCCTTTGCTACGCTTTACACTTGTCACCACTACCTCTGAATTGGGGATAAAAGTATATGTAGAAAATGTAATAATGTATACAGAAACAATAACTGCACACATTAATCACCACTTCTTGCACCGGGATGGTATTCAGGTGTAGGGCAAAACCTAAAATTAAAAAGGTGAACAAAACGCTTAGACAGTTGGGTGTACTCATCCTATAGGCCAGCTGAGTTCCTACATCCAATCAGAAAAGTCCTTTGACCCTGAATTTGCATGCCATAGCTTGAATGACCGTACATCTGAGAATTCCATTCTACATTATGTAAATGTTTGTATTGTTTAAATCTGTGCTTGAATTAGAAATTTAGAAGTGCACAGAAGTAAGTGTCTACTCTTCCAATGAAAGTACTGAACCTCTGCTGAGAAGTGCACGAGTCTGATGAACACTGCAAACCTTTTATCAAGTCTGCTCAGAGCTGGAGAGGGGAGGTGCCCTGGGTGGGGAGGAAGAGGCTCTCAGGGAGGTAGAAGGGAGAGCTGCTAAAGGCAGGAGGAGACTGTCAGGACTGGGGAGAAGCCGCCGGCAGACTCGAGTAGGAGGGGAGAGAGTCAGTGGTGAGGAGAAGCCTGACTTGAGGGTATATGAGGCTGCCGGGGTGGAGGAGATGAGGAGGCAGCCCTGGTGGAGAGAACGAGAGACGAGTGAGTCAGTAGGCGTCCCTGAAGCGGGCGCAGTGCTTCTACACAGTCGAGGCAAACAAGAAAAGAGTGCACTAAGGACCTTAAATAAAAAAAAGAGGAACACAGCAGTAACAGGGGCAGTCCCTGGGAGGGTCAGAAAAACTTAAAGGTGGGACTAACTAAATATATTCACCAAACAAAAGAAGCCCTTTATGAAGGGCACTACCAGGAGCCAATAGAAAACATGGGTGGTGCTTCAAGCCCTATTCTAGATACTACACATCTCTCAGAGCAGCGCATGTGCGCTGCTAGGCTAGACCTAAAAAGTACGTGTAACCGACGCCGGATTCAAATAATGTTGTTGTGTGTTGTCTTTCTACTCATTAGAAAAGACTAAAACAGTATTTCGCTGGGGGGGTTACGCATACATTTTTGTATTATTAATGTAATCCCCCATAGCACCACAGTACCGCAGCACCATGCTCCAGACTGAGTCTCCCCCCTCCAGAGAGAAGTACCCTCCCCATGGTCGGGGTGAAGTGGCACACACCCTTCTGTTGCTCTCAGAGGTCGAGAAACAGACACACAGGAGGCCCAGCACTCCACGCCCAGCACTGCCTGGATCTCTGGCACAGAAGGAGCCTCCGAGGAGAGGAAACCACACAAGAAAACAGGAGATTCGTGGGATGACTCAACACTTTCAGGGAGAAGAGGAACGTTTAGTGAAGCAGAGGTGGGCAGGAGGTGTATCAACAAGTTAGTGTGTGCTCCTGGGCGGTCAGGCCTATGCGAGGACTGCAGGGCTGGGGCCGGGTCAGGTACATGTGAGGCACTGGAAGCTGAAGACCTGGGCTCGGCGGGGTTCATATTCAAACCTCAGTTCAGTGGGCACTCTTGGGTAATCAGGAGTGTGCGCCAGGTTAGTACAACGAGATACCTGTAATGAGTCCTGGAGAAAGGAACAGAAGTGGCACTTGCAGGAGGGGCAGCAATGATGGCTGCGTGAGGAAGTGTACACCAGCACCAGAGATAATGCTTTTACAGAGATGGATTATTGGGGGCCACAGGAACTCGGAACAACGGAAGACAACGCCTGGCACGATGCACACCTGTGGAGCAAACCAGATGAGCAAGGAATAGGAGCCATCACATGGAGGGGGCACCCAAGGGACACCCGCAGGAGTCATGGGCTGCTCCTGATGGGAAAGCAGAGGTTAGTGCAGTAAACTCCATACAAGCCCACCAAGGGCTCAACGTACGGGGCCCCCTCCCCAGCACTGTTTGTTGTGGAGCACCTGTTTCTTTATTTGTATATCTAAGTAAAGAAATCTACTGACGTACATAGAACAGAATGTGTGTGCCATCCCTTAAATAGGTTGTGCCACAGGAGCTCCAGCAGGACGCCCTCTCCCAGGGAACCTTTGGTTCTAGTTATGTATGTTCTTGTGGGTCTGAGAAAGGTATAGATGCAGCCATGTTTCTAAAACGTTGGGCTTGATTCAGTACCTCCATTCTGTAGTACATAAACTGTGCTGTCTCTCCCAGGGCTGGGCCATGTTTGTGGCGCAGAGAGAAACCCTTTAAAGAACTATAATGTACTTAGTTGTGCCTGGGATCCAGGGTAGGTAACATTGCAGTAAACACCATACAAGCCCACAAAGGGCACAGCGTACGGTTCCCCTCCCCAGCAGTGCTCTCTCCCAGGGTTCGGCCATGTTTGTGGTGCAGAGAGAGGCCCTTTAAGGAACTACAGTGCACTTAGGTGTGACTGGAATCCGGGGTAGGCAACAGGGCAGTTTATTATGTTTGGAAGCATTTAATATTTATTTAGCTATTCATTGATTCATTCATTGGTTTGTTTGTTTGTTTATTTATTCATGCATTTTATGTAGCACAGACTTCACCCAGAGGTGCTAGAGAAAAGTAAATTCCATAGGGTACAAAATAGCAGTTCACTACATAAGGAACAGAATTACAAATGTATGCTTTACAACTGTGTGGTTACACTAGTAAACAGAGATCCTTACATAAGGCCCAGAATTACAAGAAACAAAACGTTACATAAGGGCCAGAATTACAAGTGTTATGTCCTACGTGCAGAGCTTAACTGGCACGTGACACCTATGCCGTCAACCCAGCGCTGGGCTACCCTGGATATTCAGTGTCAGCGTGGTGCGCACTCACCCTGCACTCTGAAAGTCTCGTTGTCAGCACCTGCGCTGAACATACCAATACATCTAAGCCTGCCTGTCTGCCCCTATGAGGTACTCTTGATTTAAAGCACTGAGTATACTCATGTAGGCTTAACCTACATATAGAGGACATTTAAGTTTATTTTTAGTAAATATCGTGTAAGTTTATGCCTACATTTGGAGGACATTTATATTTTTTTAGTAAATCTCAAAGAACTACAGATATAAAACTCCTGGGATTCTTAGACTTCCAGGTGTACTCACATATGGCACCTGTAGGGTGCCCTACTGCCTTTTAATGTTTATTCCTTGCTGTCTCATTGTGTCCAGTCCAACAAATCACAATAACGTGTATTTTCTCAGTAGATTTTATTTGTAAAGGTATATCAATAAATAAGGAAATCTGTGTGGTACTCAGCATTGTTATCGCAAAGTCTGTTCTGAAGTTCTGTGGTTATACTGAATTTGCAGCTACCTATATCATTATCATATTACATTTCTTTCTTGATGTCCTAACTACACTTTCACAACTGCATTATT
This sequence comes from Calotriton arnoldi, assembly GCA_963921515.1. NCBI lineage: Eukaryota > Metazoa > Chordata > Amphibia > Caudata > Salamandridae > Calotriton > Calotriton arnoldi. The sequence continues at coordinate 114,326 of CAWUFW010007489.1, read as the reverse complement.
AACCTTCTTGCTTTCTCAAATTTGCTTGAAAATGCACCATTTGCCCACTCTTTTCAAAATTGTCTTGGGGGGGGGGAAACTCGCTCGCCAAAGGAAACTCATCCAGAACCTTTTACGCCTCACCACTTTCAAATGTCACCAGCCGCCACTGGTAGCCTCCTAGAATCTCTTCTTAACTATTACTTGTTTTCTGTTTATCCAACTTGATCTATGTAAAGCTCTGCTTTGCACTTGCAGGTACATCTGCCCTATATATGAAAGAACAAAATATTTAAAGAAATGAAACCCCGTGCCCCAAGTAGGAGTTTGCTTAGCAGAGAGAAGCACATTTCCAATTCACACTGATTTGACATGCAAACACATGCATTTGTGAAAATATCATAATGAAATTAATGCTAGAAATCAGTGTGTATTAGGGTCAAAATGTTAGTCTTGCCACTAATCTGAGAGCTAGTCTCCACCAATGATTTCAGGAGGTTTCCTGGCCGGTTCACTCAGTAATTCACAGCCTATTAATTTTTCTTTTGTCAATAAATGTTTTCAGGCTCGCTCAACCCTGTTTTCTGCAACTTTGCAAGTTTTAAATATATATATATAGTTTCTTCAACATTTCAGGATACATAAATATATATCTGGAGGGTTTTATTACATAAAAATTAACAGTTTGGCAACACACACCCACCGATAGGGAATAATGGACTCCTCGGCACTACAAGTTCTAACATGCAGCGTAATGAGCACACTCACCAGAGAGGCCCACCGGAGGGCAATAACGATAATTAGCATGTTGACAAGAGTGCCGGAGAGTGCTGGAGAAGTAAAGTGTTGGAGTCACACTGTAGCCTGTGATCAAGGACCGGGAGGGTCCGAAATGGGTTAGACTGGGACAGAAGCTGCTCTTCTAGTGAAATGCCAGACCTCCTGTTAAATAAATAAATATCGGAATCTGCAGAGGAGTGCATCTTGTTTTTGGAACAAACACAGAGTGAAATCTATGTCTATATACACATATACACACACATACACATATATTACATAGTGGTGGTCGCCACTGTGTAGTTTTACGTCACTCAGAGTTTCCATAGGAAGAACGTTTTTTGTTTTGCTAATAACTTTGGCGCCATTTGACACATCTTCATGAAACAAACACGGTTTCTTCATGAAACTTTCTAAAAAAAGTTCACCTACCTAAGCTTCTTCTTGGGAGGTTTTGGGGTAATCTGTCAAGCAGGGGCTGAAAAAAGGAGGTCCCAAAGCACTTCTTTCGCCATGCAATCTCTATAGGGAATTGTAGACAATATTTAAAAAAAGACTGATCAGAATTACACTAAATTTGGCAGAAAGCTAGAGCTTTACTTAGAAAGTGTGTTTTTTGTGATTTGGTGTAAATCTGTTCAGCTGTTTTTGAGAAATTAAGGTGAAACAAAATAGTGCCGAAATTCAAAAAGCATTCTGATTAGCTGGGCGAGTGGGACAGAGAGCTCTGATTAGCTTTCCACAACATGAAGCAAAATGTTGCAACCGCCAGTACAGGACTCCCTACCCCTTGTAAGTCAGGTCCTAAAGGATGGGGTTTAGGGGGCTGTGCGGTGTTGTCCGCCTGCAGTAAGTTGCCAGGTCCTGCAGAAAAATCCCCATCAAACACAGCCAAAGGCAATGCGTGGTGTAGGGTTGGCCACAGGCATATCGTAATAAGATTTTACTTAATGTTAAAAAACATAGAAATTCACTGAAAAAAAAAACCAAAGGTTAAAGTGGAGTTATCCATAAGTAAGGTAGTAAAATGTTAACATGTTTTAAAAGCCTTAGAAATTCACTGAAAAACAAAGGCTATAGTGGAGTTATACATAGGTTTCCTAATAATAAAAAATTGCTGTGAAAAACCAAAAAAACACTGAAATTCACAAGTTATACGTAACTGACCAAAGTATAACTTGCACCACTGTAATGCACTGCCGATGACATCATATATTACATTACTGATGACATCTGAAATCTATGGCGGTGCAAGTTATACTTAGGTCAGTTATGTATAGCTGGTGAATTTCAGTCTTTTTTTTGTTTTTAAATAGTACGTTTTTTTTCTATTATTATTAGACCTACATATAAGCCCACTTTAACCTTTGTTTTTTTCAGTGAAATTCTAAGGTTTTTTTTAATGAAAGTTAAAATCTTACTAACTGAGTTTTTAAGTGAAAGAAACCCGTATGTATATATATTTATGTCCAGTAAAGCTGTCTTCCTCTAATCCCCGTTGTGTCCTCTTGGTTCCTTTGTAAGAAGTTACCGGTGTTTTTTTGTTTATGCACGCCCGCCAGTAGCGTGCGAAAAGGACCCGCTCTACAAGAGGCCGAGGGATTTCTGGCATCATGAGACGTTATCCAAGGTATTGGTTTCCCTCGGACCGCCTCAAGAACCAGCCCAGCAAGTGGTTTTTGCCAGGAGCAACCCGGATCTCACGGGGGAACGCGGACACTGTTCTGCTGTTCCAGGACCCTGCTGACAGGGGTAATGGAGGCAGAGCGTTTGGGGACCCAAGGAAGACTGTGGGACTACCACATCGGACTTTATGTGGTATACTTCACCCACCCCTACAAGGCATTAGCAGCACCATTTGGGTCAACTTGGGCTCCATGGGAGTCATTTACTACCAAGCGGACTTATGGGAGTTGTAGTTTTTCACAGTGGACTACAAATCAAAAAAACCTTTATTTTCAATTGGAGCCAGCTGCCCGCCTATCAATGGGAGGAGCCGAAGGAGGTACTTATGAGGGTGGGATTCCAACTCCAGTGTCAAAGGCATCCGAAGAAGGCTACTATGCCGAAATGCATCATGCCGTTTTTATGTCCAGTAAAGCTGTCTTCCTCTAATCCCCGTTGTGTCCTTTTGGTTCCTTTGTAAGAAGTTACCGGTGTTTTTTTTTTGTTTTTATATATATATATATATATATATATATATATACACACACACGTTTGTATATATATATTACCTACTGGCGGTTGCCAATTAGGTAGTTATGGTTAGGACCTACTTTCCATAGGAAAAGCATTTTTTGACTTGCCTATAACTTTGGCGTCGTTTGACCAATCTTCATGAAATTAAAAAAAAAAAGTGTCAAAGTAGGTTCTATGTGTCATGGAAAGTATGGAGGTGATCCGTGCATTGTGGACCGAGAAATAGGGGCGGGAAAAAAGTGTGTGTTTGTAATGTTAATTCCCATAGGAACTCATTGAACCTACAGCCCTAACCGCTGGACAGAATTACACCAAATTTGGCAGAAAGGTAGATGTTGTTATGCAGATTGTGCTTTTTGTTATTTGGTGCAAATCCGTCCAGTAGTTTTTGAGAAATTTAAGCCAAAAACTATAGATATATCTCTGCCCGCTGATATTTCGCGGCGCTTTCGCGATTAATCGCAAATGCACGCGACAATAGGAAATGTTCTGATTGGCTGGATGCAACCTGAACAGAAAGTTGCAGCCGCCATTTTATCGTCCGGGATCGGTGTCTGGGGCTGAAAATTTGTGTGGAAGCTAACATAAGTGGTCAGGGTGGAGATACTCTGACCCCATGTTTGAGAAATGGGTGCGTTAGTGACACAAGTTATGTGTCCAAAATTGATGTTTTTAATCGCGCACATTAGTCGTGACAGCACGCGACCGCCAGCATGGCCCCCCGTGTACCATTGCGGGGTCATCGCAACTAACGCGGCAACACCGCGAAGATTGGTGGAAATATAAATAAAAAAATATATCAGTGAATCATTAATACACATTGTTATAGAGCTATTGAGATTCTGATAAATGTTTTTATAGAGTTATTTAGATTGTGAGTTATCTAGTGTGCTGGTTAGAATTAAATATATAGTTATAATTTTTGAATGTGGTGGTGGCTATTGAATTCCTGCTTTTGTTTTCCGCTTTCGCGCCGTATCTGCGGGGATCGCGATTACCGACGTCATCGCGATCCCTGGCCTCACCGCTGAAATGGAAAATAGGTTTAAGAGATGATTGTTCTAGAAATACACTGGAAAAAACATGAGTTTGAAGTGTACAATAATAAACCCCTAGTGTGTAAAATACTGTAATATGTCTGCTTATATGTCTTTTTCACTTTATCGAAAAGGCGCGATTGTAGCGGTTAACGGCGTTGCTGCAACTTCCTGAATAACCGCTAAAACAGAAAATAGGTCTTAAAGATAGATTTTAAAGAAACTTAGTACCAAAACGTGAGTTTACACATGTTTTTAAAGAAGCATGTATATAGTAATATGTGTAGCGCAATGTTTAGAATGGATATTTTTACTTATTATATTTGAATGTGCTGGTGGCTGTTGAATGTCTGCTTTTGTTTTCCATTCTCGCAACGTACCCGCGACGCAACGTATCCGCGACCATCACGATGTCATCGCGAAGACTCACAACAACTAAAAGTAGGTATCTTTTTAAAGAAAAATAACAATTTTTCGGGTACTAGCGTGGCTCTGACAAGAGCCTTTGTGTTGATTGTGTGCATACGACAGCTACATATAAGACCGGATGCAGAGTTTCAGGTTACTTAGAAACACCCTGTTGCCTTCGTCTGTAAAGTGCACGCCATCATTTCTATAAATTCCAATCATGTCAAAATGCAGATTGTTGTTATAAATACAGCCCATGCGATGGTCTCTGAGGAATGCAGAAACCGTTTTATTAACATGTTTCCTGGCTTTGTCAATCTGTGGGCAGAACTGATTTGACCACTACCATTTCTGTCTTTGGCACCAAGACAGTGTGAGAGAAAAGTGACATCAGTTCTGCAAAGGTATCTTTCATTAGGATTTCCGGCCCTACTCCAGTCAATGTGCCTAGGCAATTGCCACCACAGTGCACAATCATGAGGTGAGGAGCTCGACAATCCACAATGGATTTAACCAAAGCCAGCAATTGATGAAACTTTAACCCTCTCTGACCAAACCAAGTAATCTCCACATTTGGCAAACCCAAGACCCTGTCAATACCTCTGTTTTTTGCACCCTATTTAGCACAATAGACATAGTTGTGGCCTACAATCCACACTCTAAGCATTTTGAAGTGAAGGAGCATTAGCAGTCAGAAGGCTGTAACCGAATGAGGTAGTTTTCCAAATAAAAAGCAGTTAAAAGGATTTTTTTTCAAAAAATAGATATTTTATTGGATGCTGTCAGCATGAAAGTGAATAAAATTAGGTAGTGTGTTGGATGCCTTAGCAAGAAGTCCTATAATTGGCTGTTGTTTAACAAAAGAAATGTAATACAGACATGGATATGCTTTTGAATCTGTGGAGTAAACCACACCTGCTTTATCTCATTTGGAAGTAGCATGTTCCTTCTAGAATGTGCTGCAAACTTGTGACCTACTGGTTCTACTGGGTTGCTAGGTACACTGAGCTAAGAGTGTATGGGGGGAGGGTGTTAAAGATACCGGAAACGTTTTGTTTTTTTAAGTTGAGGAGTTATGACACAATTTAAGTAATGGCAAACTTAATTTCCAACTCAGGACTATGTAATAAACTGCTATTCAGTATTTAAATTTTAAAAAACGGAAGCTAAATATCAGTTTGGACTCCCATTTTCTTTCTCGCAATTATTCAGCGATGATCGCGAAAACATCGCAAACACGCTAAGACAGGAACCTCGTTTTGAAACAGAGGGAAAGGGTTAACCATGCACATGTGGAGATCCAGTAGTCTAAAATGAAAGACATGATTTAATTTGCTGCCTTTCTCATGATCATAGAGTGTAAAGTTGGGGAGGTTGCCATTTTATAGTGCTTTCTATGAGAGTATGTACCATTCATGTGCTTTGTTTTTACAAATCTTAACAGTGTCAAAACTATCCAGAAAGAGCTAAAACAACAATATAATCTACAAACTCAATTCACTGGTATGTATATAACTTTTAATTATTTAAAAAATGTTCATTAGAAATGAAGATGTATATGGGAGTTTGATTAAATAGAGTATCACAGTGATGAGAAAAAAATATATATCAGATGAACTGTATCTGGCAGCGAGTATGTGTTTAAGATGTCAGTACTGTTGAAAATTTCCATGAGCAATGCCTTTAAAATTGACAATGTTTTAAATGTCTAAGCATTGTGTGCAGAATAGATACATCTATAATATTTGCATTTTTGCAGTGTGGTCATGAATAAAAGATAAGAAAATGTGCTGCGCCTGTATATGAATTATAAAGTAGTAATACTTGTTAGGTATGTATTAGGAAGTGTTTGTCAATGTGGTTTTTAACTTATATGACCGGTTTGCATATACTTAGATGGTGAGATATGGTTGTTGTGGTTGCAGATAGTTATATGTACGATGAGACTCTTGAGTTTACTTAAAGATGCAGAGAACTATATATTTTTGAAAAAATGGCCTGAAGGTGTATATCTATTATGAAATCACATTTATGTTTACATGGTGATATATGTTCTTTAAGGCTGTTGAAAATTTCATATATATGGTGAGGGTGGTGTATTTCTTTAAACATGCTATGTTTAAAATTGAGGAGGATTAATAGTGCAGAATGTCTCTTGAGAGTTCTTGTGCTAGCTTCACTTGGCGTGTAACTTTTCTTTGAGAAATGCTGAATATATGTTTTAAAGACACAAGAAATATTTGCGAAATGATATAAGCATGCCATTAAGAAAAGGTTTTGTGCTTTGAAAAAGTGAGAATTGTTGTTTTCAGTTTTAGAAACTTACTGATGCATGTGCACTCTGAGTAATAGAGCAATGTATGCTCTTAGAGAGCCATGTATGCAATTATATATCAAGTGTGATATCTAGACTTATTCAATCACCCAGGCACTATACATGCACTCTTCCAATCACACAGGCACTAATTATGTACTCATTGAACTACGAAGGCAACACTCATGCATTCATCCAATCACCCAGATAGTAGCAATATAGTCATGTGAATACACAGGCACTAACTATGCAGATATGGAACCACCGATGTAGATTCTACATACTCAGGGAATCATGCAGGCACTACCTATATTCTGACGAAATCACCTAGGCACTATCTATGCACTCATCCAGGGAGTATTGTTATACTCAACCAGAAACACATGTATTTACATGTTTTAATGAGGAATATGTAGTCTTTTAGAACCATCTGGTGAATTATATATGTAACCTGTCACACACTGTTTGCATGTACTCGGAAGAATTAGTGAGCTATATGCTGTGATACAGATTACTGTGAAGATTTTTATATGCAGTGTTTCTCAAAATTTAACTCTGACACATCTAAGTAGAAAAATATTGAAACACTAAATGTACCAGTGACACAGTGGTAGAGAGGCACAGAAATAGCTTTTATGTTGTTTTTTGGGATTTATAGTATTGGGACACTGTATGTACTTTTACACTTTGGTTGATGTTTATTTTAAAATTGAGTACATAAGGGATACAGTGGTCTTTTAGCGTATATAAGTGAGAAGTGAGATATGGTGCAGCTGTGTTGTAGGAGATGGTGCTATAATATTAAAAGGCAACTAATAAATTAAGTTGTGTGTTTTGGTTTGGGTTTGATACATTGAAGTAAGTGCTTGTAGTTATGTAGTTAGGTTGATTTGCAGATTTAAAACTAACTGCAACATAGCATAAAAACTGTTTTTGTATTACGTGTAAGGCAGTAGTAAAGTAGTTGGTACATTGGTATAGAAAAAACATAAAATATAGTTATTTTTTTTCACAGAACAATATCTGCATATTTACAGACAGAATGCCTACAAAAGCTCGGAGGAAAAAGGAACAAAAGCAACTACAGTTTCAATGCAGAACTGAGACTCAAAAAGGGCAAAATTAAGAAAAAGTGGTGAGCAAAAAAAGAGCTATTGGTAAGAGGACAAAGCCATTTCTTAAAAATATGTGGACATTTCCAAAGATTATGAAATAATGAAAATAAAATTCAAACTATGAGAAAGATTAACAATGGACAAAATCAATATAACAAGAACAGGAAAGAATGTAATAAAGATAGACACACCTTAACCAGGAGACAGAAGCAGTTTAAGGAAATCAGAGCCAGGATTTTTCGCACAACAGTAGTTTTAAATCTAATGAGAAATATGAAGAAGTATAGAAGAAGGAGACATGCACTGAAACAGAAAGAACAAGTTGAGAGAGTAGTTGATAAGACCTTTTATTTTTTCAAGGTAAAGCGTTTTATTTTGATTATAAATAAAATGAAGACTCTTGACAAAATGCTGTTGTGCATGAGGAGACACAACCAGAAAAAAAGATTAGTGAATAGAAGTAACTTTTGTACAGTTTTTAGTGGAGAATGTATACATACTTCTAGTACCAAGTCTTTTTCTTTAATGAAGAAAGCTATCTACAGGATAATAGATTAGTTCATGCTCTTGATTACAGAGGACGATGTTATGAAAAGAAGAATGGCACTCCTATAGCGAAATAGGTGATAGTACCTACAAATGTAGAATAAGTTATTGGAGAACAGGTACATGGAAGGCGGAGTCAGGTGCCTGTATAGAAATGGAATTGTAGTAGTGTTTGTAGTATTTGACAGGAAATTTCTACATATTTTTCCAAGGTGAAGTTTAAAACACAAAATAAGTACTTTACAAGGATTGGATCCTTGCAAGATTAGAAAGCATACAAATTTGCAGGGACACTCACTAGCGTGTTTATCAAACAAAGTGTGTCAATGTACCTTTCATCATTTCAGGATGTTAGCTGTACACCACTTAACAATGCGAACTTTAGTTAGGAGGCTGTACTATGTGAAAAATCCTGCTTTATGTTTAGGAGAAATGAATAGAGCACTTTTGCATGGTACTGTGACAGACGTAGAAAAGGTTTGTGATGTGCAGTTTCATTTCTTTGGTCCTGAGCAGGATCCTAGGGAAAATGAAGAGTTGTTAAGAGGAGGAGTTGCAGAACAGGACTCAGATATTACAGTTGATAGTTTTGAAAAAGAGATTACAAAATTTAACCAAGTGTGGTCTCAAAATTCAAAGTATGTATGTATATGTTGTTGACGCACTCACAAGAAGATTCAAACACAGACTGTTGACTCATAATTAAAAAGTGAAAAAGTAAATAATGATAACTGACAAAAGTTAGCGGTGTATTTATTTGTAAAGGAACGCTTTGACTTGTCCATATGGCAAGTTATATGTAAGTAGTGTTACAATAAATTAGAAGATAATAAAATGCCTGCTAATGTAGAAAAACTATGAAGGGCCAAAAAAAAATAAAAAAAATCAACATTTATGATTCTTTGCAGCACTGTGAAGGGCTGTTATGGACTGCTCTCCAGCACTCACTACAACTCCACAATCCATGCAGTATGATGCCATCTGGGAAAACTGAAGCCAAATCTTGAAGTTGAGATTGGACCTCTGAAGGGACTCCCTGCCCCGGTGTTGTTGTGGCTGCTATTGAAGTTGAGAGTCCTTCAGCCTTGCATTGCCTTCTTGCTGTTTCAGACTATTGCTAAGGTATGTTTTTAGATGGTAAAGCATGGATGTAGTCCTGCAAGAATATTTTTTATTTGTACCCATTGACAATGTCTTGTGACATATTGTGCATTGCGCAAATCTGTTCACTATGAACTCCTCTTAAAGAATGTTCAAGATAGATAAATGGGCGTATTCTTCTTATTTGTTTAGTTGAAAAGTGTATTATCCGATGATATTCCTTTATTTCCCGGTGACACGATCTTTGCAACGATCAGCGTCTTTATGTCGAAATAGAGAAAAAAAGTTAAAAACCAGCACAATTTTCAAAATGAGTTTGGGTAACACTGGGTAGTTTGATGGGTTTTTGGTAGTTATGTTGTATTCGCGAGTTTAGATGTTGAAAGTTATTTTTTTAAACTGTTGTTGTTTTACAAATGTGTTGTTAAAATAAAGTTAAACAAATATGTTACTAAACAGCTAGACTCAAACTTTGTGTAACATATGTCTATATACCTGTTTTATACTTTGTCATTTGTATTTGTGACTACTGATGTCATTGCGACCTCTGGTGTTGCTGTGAAGAAGGAAAATACATTTTTGACGTATTTATTTCGACAAATGAATACAAAGGGGAAAGTTAAATTAGTATCCTACTAAACAGCTACACTGAAACTTCATGTAAAATATGTCTATATGTGTGTTTTACACTTTCTCAAAAACACCGGTATTCGCAGTGTGTCCTTGGCAATTACACTTATTGAATCACACAGGCACTACCTATGCAATCATGCAATCACCCAGGCACTACTCATGCACTTATATAATTACCCAAACATTACACAGTCAGTCAATCAATCAATCAGGGGTTTATAAAGCGCACTACTCACCCGTGAGGGTCTCAAGGCGCAAGGGGGGGGGGGAGCTGCTCCGGATCAGTCGAAGAGCCAGGTCTTGAGGTCCTTCCTGAACGTGAGCAGGGTCTGGGATCGTCTGATGTTCACAGGGAGCTCGTTCCAGGTCTTGGCTGCGATGTAGGAGAAGGCTCTCCCGCCAGTTCTGTTTCTGCGGATGCTGGGGACCTCTGCCAGGGCGAGGTCGGAGGAGCGGAGGAGCGGAGGAGCGGAGGTTCCTCTTGGGTACGTGGAAGGATACTCTCTCGTTGAGGTATTCGGGTCTGATGTTGTTGAGGGATTTGTAGGCGTGGGTGAGGAGTTTGAAGGTGACCCTCTTCTCGACGGGGAGCCAGTGGAGGTCTCGTAGGTGTTGGGTCATGTGTTCGTGACGCAGTGTCCCGAGGACGAGTCTGGCTGCGGTGTTCTGGATGGTTTGGAGTTTGTGTAGAAGGGTTCTGTTGATTCCGGCGTATAGGGCGTTGCCGTAGTCCAGTCTGCTGGTTATGAGCGAGTGGGTGACGGTCCTTCTGCAGTCGGGGGGGATCCATTTGAAGGTCTTACGAGGATGCGCAGGCAGTTGAAACTGGTGGACGCGACGGCGTTGATCTGGCGGTCCATGGAGAGGGAGGAGTCGAGGATGATGCCGAGGTTTCGTGCGTGGTCTGTAGGGGTGGGTGGGTGGGTTTCCCCAAGGGCGGAGGGCCACCAGGTGTTGTCCCAGGCGGAGGTGCAGGGTCCGAGGATGAGGACCTCGGTCTTCTCTGAGTTGAGCTTCAGGCAGCTGTCTTTCATCCAGGCGGCCACTTTCTTCATTCCTTCCTGAAAGCAGAGTCTGGTGTCTTCGGGAGTCTTTGTGAGTGAGAGGATGAGCTGGGTGTCGTCGGCATAGGATACAATGCTGAGCCCATGCTGTCCAACGATGGCGGCGAGGGGGGTCATGTAGATGTTGAAGAGCGTGGGGCTGAGCGATGATCCTTGGGGTACTCCGCAGTTGATATCGGTGGGATCGTAGAGGAAGGGAGGGAGTCTGATCCTCTGGGTTCTGCCGGAGAGAAAGGATTGGATCCAGTCGACGGCGGTTCCTTGTAACCCTGCGTCGTGAAGTCTGACTGCGAGCGTGCGATGTGAGACGGTGTCGAAGGCTGAGGAGAGGTCTAGAAGGATGAGGGCTGCAGTGTGTCCCTGGTCCAGTAGCATGCGGATGTCGTCAGTGGCGGCGAGGAGGGCGATCTCGGTGCTGTGGTTGCTGCGGAATCCAGACTGGGAGGCGTCTAGAATGGAGTTCTCTTCGATGAAGGTAGTCAGTTGGTCATTTACAGTCACTCACAGACCCATACAGCTACTCACACACCCAGTCACCAACCTATACAGTGACTCACACACCCACTCTCAAAGTTTACAGGTTACAGTTAGGAAATAAAATTAAAAATACCTTCAAAATTCACTTAAAAAAAACAAACATTACAGGGACATTATAGTTAGGAATTCGCATATAAAAAACCTTAGAAATTCATTGAAAAAAACAAATGTTACAGGGACATTATAGTTAGGAAATATCATTAAAAAAAACCTTCAAAATTTACTGAAAAAAACAAAGGTTACAGAGACGTTATAGTTAGGCTCAAGTTTCACTCATACAAAGTCAGTGAAATTCATAAGTTATAGTTAGCTAAGCTAACTATAACTCGCGCCCCCGCATTGCACTGCTTAAGACCTCACATATTACATCACTCATGACATGGTCAGTGACTTCACTCATGACATCATCCACATAATCTCTGATGCACCCACTCACACTCCAATATAACCTTTCATACACCCACTTCAACTTTCACACTACCATTCTCAAAACCATTGACACACCCATACCAGTACTTACACACCCACTCACTGATTCATAGGTCTACATACACATCCACTCAGTCACTCCTACAGCCACTCATATACCAACTCACTAATACAGCCACTGATATATCCACTCATACAGCCACTCACACACTCAGTTACTCATAGAGCTACTCACACACCTACTCACTCACCTATAGAGTCAATCAGACAGCCATTTACTCACCTATACAGTTATACACACACACACTCACTTATTCATACAGATACTAACATACTCACCCATACAAGCTCCTCACACATGCACTCACTAACCCATACAGCCACTATCACAATCCCTCACTCACACATACAGTCACTCATATTCTCCAACACTCATCTACACTGCCTTTCACATACCACGTACTCACCCATCTACCACTGACACATCCATTCACTCACAGACACAGCCATAAGCACACTCAGTCACTTATACAGCCCTTCTCTTACACACTCACTAACCCATACACCCACTGACTCACCCACTCACTCATCCATGCAGGCAGTCACACACCCTCTCACACACCCACACAGACACTCATACACCCATACAGATACTCAGACAACCAATCAATCACACATACACTCACTCACCAACCCATACAGCTACTTAGACACCATCTGACAAACTGATACAGACATTCAGACAGCCTAGTCAGTGAACCATATATTCACTGAGACACCTAATCACTCACTTATACAGTCAGTCACACACCTACTGAATTATCGATACAGGCACTCATACACCCACTGATTCATCAATACACCTTGGTATATATATTTAACACTCATAAACATTTTCAAAACAGTCACTGGATGATGTCATCCGTGATTTCACTGACCATGTCATGAGTGATGTAATATGTGAGGTAATAAGCAGTGCATTGCGGGGGTGTGAGTTATAGTCAGCTCAGCTAACTATAACTGCTGAATTCCACTGGCTTTGTACGAGTGAAACATGAGCCTAACTACGACATCTCTGTAACCTTTGGCTTTTTCAGTGAAAAAAAATAAAATTATATATATATATATATATATATATATATGTGTGATTATTAGACTAATTTATTAATTCACTGTAGGTTGATGAGTTCACAGTTACTCTTCAGGTCAGACAGAAGAAGGCAAGCAGGTTTTAGGGCTAAGACAGGGACCATCGACCAGGTATTTCGCCTCCTACTCCTCTTCTGGAAGGTTGTAGTGATAGGCCGGGGTAGACATAAAGGCACTTAAACTGGCACAACTCATTAGGAGTTTACTGGAAACAAAACAAATACAATATGTAAAACAATATGTACAAAATACAACTCACTAAGTACATCAAATTATATTTTATAATCTCACTACAACACCAGTCGCCTGTGAGAACAAGTGTAGACATGCTTAATGATAGCCATCAAGAGGAACGGGGAGAGTAAGGCTATCGATTTTTTCTACACGTACACCCTTTTTTTAAATGTGTTTTATTAAGTTTTTAGGCATGATATGACAATAGCGTTGAGTGAAGATATAATCAAAGCAATACATCACAGCAAATCGTGTAAAGGATATCAGCTTGGCCCAGCAAAGCAGCCGGAGTCACTCAACATTTTATGAGGCATTGTGAGCAAACACATAAACAATTATTTGAAACTATTAAAACCATGGGGTCTGCCTAGGGAGAGGGTGTGTCGTGATGTGCAATTTGGGTTGGCCAGGGAAGAGCAGTCCCCAATGTGGGTTAATATTCAGCAAAAAATGTAAGTAAAAAAAATGTAAGTCCGTTTTTATATAGCGCAGCTACTCACCCTTACGGGTCTCAAGGCGCTGGGGGCCGGAGTGGAAATTAAGTGAGCTATTGCCCAGAGTCACATGGTGCTGAGCTGAGCTGCCGCCGGAGCCGGGGATCGAACCGTGAACCCTGTGCTCCGAAGTCAGCTGCCCTGGCCGCTGCACCACACCTCTCCACTGCAAAGGTGTCGCAGGAACGAGATGGGTAGTCAGCCGGTGCGAGGAAGGGTCCCCATATGCAAGAGACGGTAACGTTTACGTAGAGCAGTGAACCTATGTGCTTAGCATAATAATGTGACTCAGGGCGGACACGTGTCGCTTTTAGCTTCAGCATGAAGTAAAAAGGTTCCCCAGCATTCCCTACTAGTTTGTGAGTCCACTCCCACATGTGAAGCAACTTTAGGGTGTTGGCTTCTGCTCACGTCTGTGTTAGTAGTGTGGCCAAACAGCGCTGAAGAGCAGGAAGGGCAGGCGCCTTCCACGCCATCGCTATCTGCCTTTCAAGTAGAACAAAGGCAAGGTCAATAAACTTGTTAGGGTGTCTATCACCTTTCACACAGGGACGTAGCCCCATCAGACAGGATTTGGGTGTGGGTGCAAGGGTATGATCGGCAAGTTCAGCCACCGTGACAGCAACCGCTCTGCAGACTGGGTATAGTGTCGGACAATCCCATACCATGTGGTAAAATCCATCATATGGTAGTTTACATTGAGGACACTCTGGGGTCAGTACCGGAAACATGCGCTTGATTCGCTGAGGGGAAAGGTAAGCGTGATGCACATAATTAAACTGTATGAAATGAAATCTAGGGTTACGAGATACGTCCATCACCAATAGAAGCGCCTGTGACCAGGACTTATCTGACTTGACCCCGCCGCGTACTCCAGCTGAGTGCAGTCGAGAGACGTGTAGATGGTGGTAATCGCGTGGCGCATGCTATCATGAGTCAGGAGCACATGCAACGTCGCAGGCTCCCCATCCGCTGCGTTCCACATGGCGCACAGTGTGTGTGTTGTATGGTATGAAACATTAAAGACTGAACAGCTCCTATTCCATAACTGTCCACGACATCTTGAAAGGACATGATGGAAGCCTTGTGATAGAGCTCCCTCATTTGATCCACTCCTGCTTCCCTCCAGGAAGCCGTGTCACACCATTCCATCACGCCATGTCAAAAGCGATCTGTAGTTCCCAAGAATTCATGGGAGCAGAACGAAGCTGAGTCCTAATGCCCCTCCTGGGTGTCTCCTCAACCCCCACTGATATTAACATGGGGTAGAGAATTCCCAGAGGGGGAAAGGGGAAGTGGATAAAATAAAAAAAATAACAGAAGAGTTTGCCTCGTCCCTCCTCTTGGAAAGCACAATGTTCTCTCAGAAGTATTTTCTTTTCTGAAGTACTATAGCACCCTGAAAGAAAAAGTCAACGATTAACATTTAATACTCTGCCCTGACTGACTAGCAATTCATGTCCTTCTAACTATTAAACCACTACACATACCCCTTGAGAGGATGGGCGTAGCTTCTCTTCAAATATCTTATTGGCGTTTTGAATAATTCTGTAACCTGTGTATACCCTGTAGGACAGATTAATATTAGCCTCAGGACAAGACCCAGCAGAATGCATAGAACCATATACAATATTGAGTACTGAATGCTCCAGGTAGTCTCTTGAAAATAACTATGAGAGTTCAATATTGGTATGTGTATTAAGATAAACAAGTTAATCAGACTCTAACAACACTTCGGTTCATGTTATATTCTTTTCTTTTTTTGGTACTTGCGTGTCTGCATCCTACGTTGAGGAGACAGAAGCTCTCACAGGAACAGCAGGTAAGAAGTAAAGGAAGAAGGGGGGGGGGTTACCTGAAGAAGATTCTTTAATACTGACTAGACTTGACAAAACTTCAAATTGAATAATTCCTCTAACAAGCGATACTCAGTAATTACAGATGACAGCCCGACGACCAGACGCTTCCCTGAACTTCTGACGCGCAAGCGCAACGAAAACTTTCCCTAAAAACTATTCTAACAGGAAAACTGAGGAGAATCTCTAGTGAGACACTAACTCCCTGAAATCCTTTGCTGAAGTGCGCAGTCAAGGCAGTTGCGCTCGCGCTTCACACCAATCTCTGCTCTCGAGCGCCCTCCGGCCGAACGACTAGACCGCTAACCTGCTCAGTGGTGTATGCGGCTATCTTTAAAGCTCTTCGCCTGACCAGAGACCTCCATGGCAATTCAGTCCTCACTACGCTGACACTATGGGGGGGGGGGGGTCATAGCCATATTTTCTACGAATCCTGACACGCCACAACGTCATGGCAATTCCCAAAATGGCCGGTGAGTATGGGAGGTGAGGACATGCACAAATCTGCAACAGCAGATGTGGGCCACAGTCATCTGGCACGTCTTCTACACCTGCACCCTTGACTACAGATTCGGACACTTTTATAATTTTGTCTGCATTGCAAATATTACCATTCGGCAATTCTGCCACATGACTACACACTCTGACCACTCCGAATGCTTCTGAAAACTCCTGATCTCCCCTTCTTGCCTTTCTCGATTCTCACCAAATTCCCTATGTGTCTTTTAACTTTCTATCATTCCTGGCAATCCTCAGTTACCATTTCTTGCTGAAAAACTGTTCAAACCCTCTTCAATGTGTTTTCCTATACTCATCACTCACACTCTCAATTAAGTCTAACATCCAAGATAATTTGAGATTGCACGTTGTTACCCTCCCTCTCATTTTCTCAAATGTGGACTTGTCATGAACATTCTTGGTAATGGTGTTATGTGCCTACAAAAGGTCTTTAACAGTCTCACAATTTCTGCTTTTGACAATTGCCAACTGAATTCTTTCTTTCAGTACTCTTAGCCATCTTACCACAATGGCATTGTTTTGGGGATTAAACACCGAGGTTCATATATGCTCTAGACTGTGATTAGTCGGAAGTGATCTCATCTAAGAATATGTCAGCAGCACACCATTGCTTGTGACAGAAGACTTCAAAAACCTTCTTTTTCAAAAACGTCTATGAGAACGTTTATCACCACCTTAGAAGTCACATTCTCCACCACCTTTAACTGTGGCTACTTTGGGACTACCAGACAGGCTCATTGGTCCAGCTGTGTACAAAGCTCTTTCCCAAAACTTGTTTAACCTGGACAAATTCCCTCTTGGCTGTTGAAATAATTGACTGTTACTAATTGCACACTGAGTGCAAGATCTAACTTTGTTCTCAATACTTTTATCTACACTGGGTCACCAGAAATGACGTCTAACTCTTCTCTTCTTATTGTTCATACCCGGATGACCCTCAAGAGCCTTTTCTAAAATCTTCTTACACATGTACTGAGGTATCAGCAACTGCACAACTCTCAACACCACTCCATCTTCTATGGATAATTCCTGAGCTACAGTAAAGAAAGGCAATATCTTTTCATTCAACATTTTCTTCTTGGGCTATTCAGAGACAATATTTCCCATAATTTGTTGGAACATTAAATCATTAGCTACCGCTGCCTTCCACTCTTATTTTAAAGTATGCTCTTTTAAAACTTTGCAATAGAAAGTATTTTGTCTTCTTCTTGATCAGCTCCCTCATGACATTTAAGACTCTGTAATAATAATAAACAATCTGCGAATACATTCTTCAATCCAGGAATGTATTCTACTCAAAAATGAAACTCCTTTCATATTTTCTGCCACCTCACTCGGTGGCACCCACTCATGGTGAATAATTACACCAATAGACATCGATCTGTCCCAACAACAAACTCTGATATATATAGATAGATAGATAGATAGATAGATAGATAGATAGATAGATAGATAGATAGATATCAATGTCCCACCAACAAAGTACCATCTCTTTCTCAATTAATGGTCTAGATGCATAATCAACACTGAGCCTTAAACCAATATTGCTGCTATCCATCAAAATAACCAACTTATGCCTAGTATCGAATGAGCTCAGGGCGGTGAGGCTGCACGTGACTATGTTCATTTTGTTAATATCTTTGGCTCATTCTCCACACCTGACAAACCTTTATTCTGGTAAGTCCAGATTTGATCTAATTTCCTTTGGCTCGTGAGCCTCCTCTATTGCTTTTTTCAAACACGTCTTTGGGGCCATTCCATTCTTATACAGTGCCCCAAATAATATACCAATTTCACCTTAAACTGCGTTTTGCCTTAGCTAAAGTCAAAGTAGTCAGGACCTAAAACAATATGTCATTGTGCTCTTTTGTGGTCTTTCCAAAAATCAAAATATCATCCTGAAAATATACCACATTATGTAAATCCTTGAATAATGTATTCATTACACTTAAAAGGACAGCAGACGCTCCACCTGCTAAATCTTGACTTTCAAATAGGATGCAGTGGGTGCTGCGGGCTCCCTCTTGACCCACTTGCCACCAGTGTAAATTCTTCTAAACCCAGGCACTTTTCCAGGTTCTTTATTTGCAGCACACAGACAACCTGCTTACTCAAGAGAAGTCCCACATCAACTAGCATTCAGTGGAATGCAGGACTTGAAGAGAAACATTTCAAGCCGACATCCCACCTCAGTGCCACCCCGTTATTTTTTTAGCTCTTGTTCCTTACCTTTATTAATTTACGTAAAGGGCTTTTTATCTGCCAAACATGAGAAGGACTCTAAAACAGAAAAAAACCTTAATAATTCCATTAATGATGATGGCAAACCAAAATATAAGAAGTTGTGTCAGCCCAAACGAAGATGGCTGAAAAATCGTGCAAGTACTTGCAACAAAGGAAAGGCAAGCACATAGGCAAACAGCAAAGGACGTATCACAAGGTAAAATGGCAAAGGTGGAATGATATGAGGGATTCAGATCTGATGTTAAGGGGGAGACAGGTCATGTGAAGGAAAGGAGAGCATTTCTACAGAAAAAGCAAGAGAAAGCACACCTAGTCAAGTGAGTCACAGGAAGAATATGCACATGTAAAAGGTAGAGAAAAGAGAAATATCTGGCAAGAGTAGTACAAAGTCAGTCTGGGTAAGACGATATAAACATCCAAAGGTTAAAGAAAGTCAGAAAAAGTATGTAACTGGAAGCCAGACAAGATAAACTGATGATGGTGTCTGGGCCCCTACTACTTTATTGGTGCATTGTGACCTGCATGATCATTGATTATATGGTGGGAGTTGTTAAGTTACTACTAAGTTAAGAGGCATTAAAGATAAAAGTGCATAATATTAGCCTTTCGGTCTAATAAAAAAACAATATCCACCTGTACTATACTATACCAATGCTGGAGGAAATTGAACCTAACTGTCACATTATGTTACCTTTTTCTGCCTGAATTGGCAATACTAATGGATTTGTGGGTGAGGAATGATGCCGTACAGCTGTTGTCACAGTGCATTTGAAGGGAGCTGACAATGTTGAGGCTGCTACAATTGGACATCCAGCTAGTAGCGCTCTGGTCCGAAAGGAGACCTGCAGCAATTCATAAACTCCCACTTAAAAGAGATGGTGGCTGCATCAGCCACAATTCCCTCCCAGACACTACATATAGCTCTGTTGCCTTTTGACTAGATTCACACTATATGAATACGACATACATACATACATACAGACAGACAAACAAATGAAGAATAACCCACAGTACAGGGCAAGATGGCAGCAGGACTCTTATCACTTTTGTTACAGGGTGAAATCCTGAACAACACCCAGGCATTCACTAGCCTGTAGATTCATAGGTAAAGAGAGGATTACCTGGGAGTTGAGTCTAAAGGCCTCATTATGATGTCGGGCAGACTGCCACCGACAGGCCGTCGGTGACAGTCCGTCCAACATACAGGCCATCGGTCAGACCGCCACATTTTGATGCAGGTGGTCAGACCGCCTAGGTCGGGGGTAAAGAATGCCACCTCAGACAGGATCCAAGATCCCATTGGGGGCGGCGGTTGGACTCGTATCCCTACCATGGGGGCGGTGGCTGCGCAGGCACCGTCATAGGGAGTAAGATATCCCACCATGAAAAGGCAGATGGAAACGGACTTTGGGGGGCCCCAAGCAGGCCCCCCCCATCCCAAGTGGGCCCTTGCTAAGTGGCCTGGGGGGCACATGCAGTGCCTCCCCACACATCCATGCACCATGTGCCTGGAACACAGTGCATGGATGCGCACAAAGTGTCCGTTTAGACTGTGGCTTGTGCTGCAGCCCTTTTTATGGGCTGCAACACAAGCCGCAGTGTAAAAGGGCACTTTTCCGACCGCCAGCACGGCGGTCAGTTCCTAATTCGGCAGTCAGACCACTGATTGCTTGTCAGACAATCTCCTGGCCACCACAACAGTAGTCGGCGGTCCGACCGTCGAACATCATAATGAGGCCCTAAGTGTTTGGAACCTCCCAAACAAGAGAAGAAACACAGGGGAGAGATTTTTTTCCCAGTTATGCAAACCTTTCCTCAATTATGTAAAACTAAGCTGGAGTGGGGAGTTAGAACAAGAGTGCAGACTTCAGAGTTGGAGAAAGTCGCCTGCTGTCTATTAGGAAAGAAGGAGTTATGCTTATGGGGGTTGAGAACTGTAGCGTAGCCAGTGTGTTATGGGCACTACTGCAAGGAGGTAATGACCCCCTGGGTGCTGTTTGAATTATAAAATACAGCATAAATCAGGATTCAGTGGGCGCCTAAGGCCGCTGGGCCCTGGTGCCACTTCACCTGCTGCACCAATGAAAACCACGCCCCAACTTGAGAAGGAATAAGTTCTTGTCCAGTGTTAATAATCCAATGAGGACTGGACCCTATGGAGAAACTCCACAGGAAATACAAGAAAAGTTGTGCTGAAGGTCAACAGTTCACTTGCTTACTTGTAAGACTAACTACAAAAAGGAACCGTAGGAAGATGCTTTCTCTTGCTCTCCCATTGTTATTTTGTCACCACAGCCCACATGGAGAATGTCTGTGGTGCTCATATTAACCTGATTACTCTTTAAACCAAAGGTACCATCAACATTAACAGGTATTTCTTTAACAGTAGAAAATATCTTGAAACCAGTAGAACATTATAGCTGCTCTAGGACTGTGAAGGCAGATTTGTCTCTATACCTTACCATCTGCGAACACGTTTGTCTTTTAAGTGCAGTGCTGGTACGTATCATCAAAACCTTCCTCTACTAAAAGTGTGGCCCTTTGTTCTGCATTTGATCCGCAGGAACTAGCGCACAAAGCAAATTGGTTTCAGAAAAAGACTCCTTCAGCTATTCTTTTTCTCTTTTTATCTACAAAATGCTCTCTTCTGTCCTTTGTTAGATCCATCACTTTTCCTCCTGTACTCCACTAGCTTTCACTGCCTTGTAAAATGTACATTGTGTGACTTGAAAAGTACACCTGCCCTATCCGAATAATGTCTGAACTTGTGGTCATCTGCTTTCATCTGCCTGTTATAGCTTAATACACAGCTCGCTTCGATGGCACAACTAACTCAGTAGTCGGGCTGAATGCTCAAAGCAATAGTCTGGATTTCTTTATATATTTCCTTTGTCTTGTATCTTCCCAAGTGATTTATTCATGTCTCGGTCATGGCAGACATTTTCCTTTCTTTGCCTATTGTTGAGGATTAAATTAAACATGTAACACCTTGTTTGTTCCAATAACATGTTGATCATTCTGTGGGATTCTAAACAGACTTAAATTAAATAAGACCTATTCTGAAATGAAGATTTTAGTAATAATTTGTAGGGTGTGCCACTGATATAGTGCGTCATAGACATACAAAATAATCATGAAAAAATATAAAACAAATGGGAGGAAATGACAGATTGATCAGAGAAGCAGCAATGCCTGACATGTCCCCTGTATGTAACAGAGGAATTCACTCGTGTCTCACTTGGTTACCCAAGGTTCTCAGATTTAGTTGCGATTGAAAGCCATTTTCACAATGTGCTAAAATACGAATGATTAGCCCCCAGCATGTCGTGCACTTAACAGGTTATGTTTAAACATACGATAACAGTGCCAAAAATGTAAAACTCTGACTTGTAGATAGGAGCACGGTTGTGAGGTATTCTAGAAGTTTATTTTATCACTTTCTAAACAGAAGTATCAAGGTCAACAAGGAGCAACTCAATGCTCTCTTTCTTCACCACCTCTCTTCGCCGACCGTCCGGTCCCACAGTCCACACAAGACAAACCACTTTTATGCCATGCACCCACTCTGAAGCACTATCAGTGCACCGCCATTTGTCACCTACCACACACCTGCCTCATAAACTAACAAAACCAAAAAATAAAACACAGCACCACGACATAAACCTACCACAAAGCAACTAATAGCCCATAATAAAATCATTATACTTGCTGGGTAACTTGTAACTTCTAGAAAATCTCATCCGGACCTTCCTGCATCCTACTTTAAACTGCCCAAGTATCTTTCTCCACCTCTTTACAGACAATCTACAGATGAACCACACACAACAAGCAACATTCTTTCCTCACCCACCAAATCATGGAATTTCGCATCCTCCACAGATTCTTCTTTCACTTGACCACTCACCTTGCCCCTGTAAATTACCATTTCTCAAATTCCAGACTCTGCCATTCTCCAACGCTCCTACAATACTCAAAACCTTAACCACCATTATAAGGTCACACTTCTTTGATTTCCTTTCCTGACAGTCATTTTTTTACACAAACATACCGACCAATCTGTATCTTTACATTATTACAATTACAACATTGTACACTCCATCTACAATTCATGTACTACACCATCTTTACTTGTTAGTTCCTCAGATTAAGCAACATATTTTGGTCTGCCCGTTTGTTCTTAGAACAACCTCTTTCTGTCAAAGTGCAAGGGACACAACTCTATTACCGCCTTCCTCCCACCCCAGCAGCTCAAATGGCAATTTCCCAGTTACAGAATGTGGTGTTGTTCTATACAACAAATGAACATTCTGAAACGCCGTGTGCCAACACAACTCGGACTTCACCGCCAATCAGCTAGCTGCCACTGGACTCCTACGTTCAGCTTGTTCATTTCCTGCTGAATGGAACAAAGCGACCCTCCCCTGCACAAAACAAAAACAAAAACTCCTGCATCTTAGGTGAAACAAACTGGATCCGTTATCCCATACAACTGCTTGAGGAATTCTTCACAAATGTGAAGGATATCCCATCCACCTCAATACAGGTGCCATAGAATATAATGCACTTGTAATAAGGAAGACGGGATATCCGTCATATTTATGACCAAGTAGCCTGTCCGATCAGTGGTGTAACACAGGCCCCCGCTCTGCGGGGGACCCCCAAGCTCCAGGGGGCCCTCTCAGCACAGTACTGTGGCCGAGAGCTCCTGATTGATTCCAGAGGGGGCCCCTCCACGTACCTTGCAAGGGGGGCCCCTCAAGTTTCGTTATGCCATTGTGTCCGATAAACTCTAAATCAGGCCCTTAATCATAGTGTGAGTCTACTTTACATACCATTGTGACCTACAACCACTTTGAACAAAAGTCTATCAAAACCAGAGCAAACAACCTTTTTTGTACCAACAGAGCAAATGGACCCATAATGTCAGTGGCTAGTTATCACCATGGTCCCAATGGAAATTTAACCACAAAAGCATTGACTTTACAAACCTCACCTGATTTATAACTTGTGGCGCATACCCCACAGCTTTGCATTACTCTATCTAACTGTGCATAAAAGCCAGGCACCAGAAATATTGGCAGCCTACATTTTGTGCCCGATATTCCCATACGTACAAGATGAGCCTTATCAATGATCATTCTTTGCCTACCAAAAGGTGGAACTACCCTGCACACTCACTTTATTATTTTAAGTTTCTTCATAACCTTTGAAAAACTTTGAGGTCTCCCTTTACAAATTACTCTTGTTAGGCCATGCATTCTGAGTATACTTCTTAAATTTTACTAAACACCTGACCTTGCTTGACTCTAACTCTACTTTAAAATCGGTACTTGTGAAACCCACTTCACACTCCCGCTCATCCAAAGACTTATTATCCTCGGACATCCACATAGGCAGTCTAGACATAGAGTCTGCTTAAGCATTGTTCTTTCCAGAGACAAATTCAATATTGAATGAAAATGCTTGCATCTTAGATGAAAGTCTACCCAACCTTGCAGTCAATGTCCTTTCCTTACTAGAAGAAAGAATATTCTGGATGGTTAATCTTGTACTCCACAAAAAATTATGAAAGTATCCTGACACCCAACAGCATGTCAAAACTCCTTCTCTACCGCACAGAGTAGGTTCTTTCACTCGTACTCACAGTTCCTACACAAATACTATTGTCCTTTCACTCTTGCTATTTGTGATATGACCACCCCTAGACTCGAATTACTTGCATCCACTGATAAAATACATTTCTTACCCATGACAAAGATCTCAGTAATGGTGCATTAGCAATATCATTTTTAAGACATTCGAAAGCAACAATTTGGTCTTAACACCACACAAATTTGACATATCTACTTTTTTTTTTTTTTTAAACAAAATCGTATTACTTTTAAAGAGATACCACAACATTACATAACACACATCAGGATCTTAGAAAAAAAAGGATCATGTCAGTTTCACCATCTATTTCAGTTCTATTGTGCTTCAATTTAAAAAATTTTTTTTAACAAAGATCAGAAGAGCCCAGTTTTACTCACAAAATCACTTACACATTTGGAATAGCATACACCAAAATCTTCTTGGGTTCAATCACATTACCCTAAATAGTGTGACCTAGGTACTCCACAGACTCGTGGTCAAATTTACATTCACTTATTCCCAGTGTAAGAGCATTACGCTCTAAAATTCCCAAATTGTCACTTTCCTTCTGATCTTTCTGGAAGACTACAATATCATCTTGAAATATTAATACCCCACACTGGTTGTTTGGGAGTTTGTAGTTGATACTTTGGAATACTCAGGCCACACTAACTAGACCAAATGGCATTCGTTTGTACTGAAAGGAACCTTCAGGTGTCACAAAAGCTGTAAAAGTCTGGAGTTTTCCTCCAACTTCATTTGGTGGTAGACTTTGGCTTAAGCATATTTTGTGATGTTGCTATATGCGCCCTAGGTGGCTAAAGGTACGTCCAGATGTGGGTCCCTTGCTCGTTGCGCGACAGGATTCAAGCTAGCCTGGCTGATGAGGGGTGATACCCCGAAACCAGTCCCAGGATGCTTGTTTCCGGTCTTGGGAGGACCTGGCTTGGCAGTTTGGACTGGATTGCTCCCCTGGGGAGCAGAGTCAACACTGATTTGCAAATGGCTGGGTCCAAACTGGGGTGATGTGGCGAACAAAATAACGATGGATTAAACCCAGATCTGTGACTGGGGGTGAGTGTTTGAAAACTTTCAACACTCCGTCCATCATTTTATTTTGTGATGAGGCTTTGGCTTAATCCAGTGTGGAAAATACAGTTGCCCCAGCCAATGAAGATACCAGCTCATGTACGTTAGGTAGGGAAGTATTTGTTTACGCTTCTCAGATTGATACAAAGTCTCAAATCCCAAGTAGATTTGAGAGATGTTACAAAAAGTCAAACCACTCAATACATCCTTCAACCTATCACTGTATTTCAAGGATACGGTTCTAACTTGAAGTTTCACATGTGGAGCATCTTGTTTCAAAAGAATGCTCTCAAATTTTCCTAGAGTTTAAATAAAGGCTTTTTCAACTTGATTTTGAATTGATTTATTTTGCTGACATGATCATTTGATGCATCAAAATGAACATTCTGTACAGTATTTACTCCATTGTTCACACTATATTCAGGGAAATTCCTGGTTGGGTTTAATTTAATGCCCATGTCTTCCTGATGAGGCCATCCTAATAGGGCTTCCCCTATTTAATACATGCACCTTCCCTCTATTTCTTCTGCCTTTGAAGGAAAGATCAGCACAGAAATATCAAGTCAGATCTAATCTATTTCCAGTGTAACTACCAGGACATATATCTTCTGGGTAAAGTCACTTGATGGCCACACTTGACTCACTACATTTTTTTCTATGACACCATACCATAACCCAGAATCTACCATAGCATTAACCTTGTTGCTATCAATTGGTGTGCCTACCATTGGGAGGGCGTGGGGACTGCGGAGTGTGAGTCTCCCTCCAAAGATTTTCTGCTGGGCTTTGCAGTTGCGGCTGAGGTCAGTCTCCAGAGTGCGTTCCTCGATGTGCTAATTAGAGTTGCGAGATATGTGTGGGCCCGGTCATTGAGGCAGACGCGTGTTCCTACCCCATATACTCGCGAATTGCCCATTAAGATGGTTGGACGGTGGAGTCACCCGAGTGGCTGGCCAGGTCTTCTGGGTTGGTCAGATATGGGACTTGTTTTCTGGGCAATTAGTTTGTGGGGGGAGAGTTGTGCCCTTTTTCAGATATCTGGGATACTTATGACATTCCCCTGGGTCACTTTCTGCTCCGTGGCGCTATTGTTTGTAAGGTCCAGAAGTGGTGGGGTGCTGACGGCACAGAACCTCCGGAACACAAAAATATGCACCTTCTTTTTCTTATTACTGGTCGCACTAAAGCTGTTACCTTGCTTTATAGAGCATTGTTGGGAGGGGTGCAATGCCCGCTGTCCTCTCACCAGGCCCAGTGAGAGGCAAACTTCGGAACGCCTTTCTCTGACTCCTCCTGAAGGAGGGTGTTGAAGTCTAGTTTCCGGGTGTCTAGGAACGCTCACTTTAAACTTATCCAAGTTTTCTATTTTCACTGGGCCTATCTGACCCCCTGTCGTATTCATGCCATGTTTTCATCAGCCTCCTCGGGGTGTCCCCGTGGTTTGACCACGGATGTGGATTTTTATCACATAGTTTGTTCATGCTCATTGTTACTACATTATTGGTCAATGGTCTTGCAAGTAGCACAAGGAGCCATGGATAGTGAGTTCCCGATTAGCCCTGAGCCGTGTTTGTTGGGTCTTCATGCCCGTTCAACAGCTAGGAAGGTCACTGATAGATTTCTGGATCTGGCTTTAATCCTTGCCCATCGGCAGTTGACAATGAGTTGAAAGTCTCCCTGGGGTCCAAATGTTTATGGCTGGGGCTGAAATTGTGGCATAGGGCAGATTGTGAGCAGGGGGCAATCCATCAGGAGGAGACAGGTCTGGGATGCCATATTGCTGGCCTGTCCACGGGTGGGCCCTGACTGCCAGGTGCCTTCATCTGGGCCTGTTTCGAGAAGTGCATCCTTGGATTCGGATGCTGATGCTGCTCCTTCGGGGGCAGGTGGCTTTGGGGGGAGGGGGCGGCGTGACTCTCTCGCTGCTTCCCCGTGATTGCCCTCCATTCTCCTTGTGGGTGAATGTTACAGTGCGCTGTTGTTGTGTGTGCGAAGGGTGGAGTTGGTATTGCTCCTTGATTGCGGACACACTATTTGCTTATGTGATTTTCTCTGTATTATGGCTGGGACTGAACTTTCTGCCAATGGAACTGTTATTGCATCTCTGTTTGCTCACTGTGCCTATAACATATTTTACTATGTGTACTTGACCAATAATTGCACTTCTCTGACTGGTTGCTGCCTGGTTTGGGTGCAAAACGTACTAAAAATATTCGCCCCAAAAAAACCTTGTTCCTATCAATCTAAGTTACAGGGTGGCAAACTCTTACCATTCTTTTAACTCCCTGCTATGCATAATCACACATTACAATTTGAGCATTCTCCCTCAGAAATATTTCGGTCATTTATCACAGACCTCTTCACAGCTATACAAAACAGTGCCCAAATGGCCTCTGGTCCCACTATTGAGCTGGACAAAATCTCTAAGTGGCCAGATGCAATTCACTGCCACAGTGGTAACATGACTTCTTATTCTTATTTGTGAAACTTTGTTTGTACCCTGCCTTCACGGTTTTCCTTGTTCGTCAAAGTGAATTTCCTAGGTACAGTAAAACACCTATTAATTGTAGCCAGTATCTTCTCAGTGTGCTTTTCTGACTTCTCACTATATCTATGGTAGCATTCAATGTAAGAGTTGTTCCTGCCCATAGTCACTCCTGAACTTTTTTTCAGGTTTCGTTAGAATCTGGTCCCTCAATACGTGCTCATATGTTATAGTTTCTTCAAAATAGTTACTTATTCATCAGTATCTTCACCTTGTTCTTGCCCTGTAGAACAGAATATATATAATATTATATGATTGTGTTGATTTTTTTCTAGAATCTTTCCTGTTTCTTCATCTGCTAAACCACCTATTCATACACATCAAGACCTCAAAGCGCATCATCAAACAACGTTAAGTGCTTAAACTACTTGAGGCTCTTAGCCTCTTGGTCTAATTTCTAAACGTACATATTTGTTTTTGAGGTTCACAATTTACTCCTTATATGACGTCAACAAGTGATTCATATAAATTGAACCTTATGGACCAGTCAATTCCTGGATCACTAGGTTGTTGCAAATATGAAGCTGGAGGCTGAACACTGGAGTTTTTTTCTTCAGGAAAATTAACCAAGACTGAAGATTACCAAATTATAGTATTATTTGCTCGTACCTTTGCTTTTCCAATAGTCGATTAAAGCAAGAAGAAAAAAACTGACGAGGCAATTTAAATACATATGACTTTGTAAATGTTTATTTATGTCCTTTACTAAATTAAGTAATTGTTACTTCCAAAATTGACATGGAGTTGATCTTGCACAATGACCTGAAGAAACAAACTACGTAACACAAACACACTGTTGTACAACGCAACACAGATGATAGTCATGTCCCAAACTAAGATGGCCACTTCACGAATGTGCAATTATGGCATCATGCAATGGGACTTGTAAGTTGTGCTTCCCATTCAGCAATGTATGCCCTTGACTGATATGACTTACCAGCCGGGACATGGCTTCTTCTTCCATATATACAGTTCACAGTGCGCGTAGTAGCTCCTCTGTAGTTCCATACTAATTCTTTCTTGGTCTCCTTGCAGCCACAGGAATATTCTGTTTGCCTCATCAGACATCGAGATTGTGCATACCAAAAATTGTTTGCAGTGATACATGCTTACCTTGTTGGACTAGCCCTGCTCGTCACCACTTGAACAAAGACAGGAGCATGGTTTGTGGGTATTCAAGAATTTTATTTCATCCCTTTACAAACAGAAGTATGAAGATCGGTATGGAGCACCCAGGATTCTCCATTTCTTCACTATCGCTCCTCACCAACCTCCTCATACTCTCAAACCCTTAACATTCTATTCTCACATTCCAGACGAGATAACCCACCTTCATGCTGTCATGCACCCTTTCAGAACCACCACAAGCTAAACGGTGTTCTTCACCTACTACACAAAACTCCTGGTGGTCCCTATGCTAGAGAATGTGACAACCAGGGGCCAAATTAACAGTTTGGCGGATGTGTTGCTCCATCAGAAACATGACGGATATCCCGTCCATTTTATAACAAGTGCATTATATCCTATGACACTTGCTATATGGTGGACGGGATATCCATCACATGTGTGAGACAGTACCCGTCCTCCAAACTCTAGATCAGGCCCTGTGTTATCAACCTCACTGGAGTTGAGTCGGTTAGTACCATTAAAGTGTCTGCAGACTGCACTGGAAGCCAATACTAAGCTACAACAGGTGGCACCCCAAGTTAGCCTTGGCTGATTGAGGCTTAGCATAGGTGGATGCTTGATTTTAAAATCAGGGTACACTAAAAGGCCTATTGCAGTAAAATACGATTGCCTATTCCATATTTTATTGATCCAGGAATAATCACACGAAATAGATCCTGAAATTTCCTTAGCAGTCACATGATCCTTGAATACTTAAGAGGTCCCGTAAACCTAATTTCAATAAATTCTGGAAACGATTTCAACAATTTCAAACACATTACATCTGTTTAAATCATAGGGACAGTCACATAAATACAGTGGAAGTAAATCAATTTGAGTGAACTCCAGTTCATTTTGAGAGAATTCAAAATAAATAACAAAGTCTCTGGGTTCAGTTTGCCTGAAGATGAACAAAAAGTAACTATGTGAGCTGCTAATCAATTTAAAATGAAGTCACTAGCAACTGCATTTCACTTGTTAATAAAAGTAGAGGTAGAAGTGGACCCACAGATTGAAATGGAAAGGGCAGGCAGTTGATGGTCTGAGTTTGAGAATCTCCACCATGCTCGCCCCACCACCTGGTAGATTATACCCTTCCTGGATCTACCTACCGTGTGAACACTGAACAGCTACCTGAATATCTGAACTGACTGACTAAGCACAGCAAACACATTAGAAAACCCATCTAGTATGGCATGAACTAATTTATCACTTTTAGAGTTCTTGGATTGAAGTCCATTGTGCAACAGGGACACAGTATCACAATCTGAAGAAATAGTTTATTAGCAGAAGAGCTACTCTTGGGTAACTTAAGTTTGGAATTTGCAGGAAAAGAGGATAAAGCAATAGGTGTGACAGACGTGATAGCGGTTAATGTATGCAAATCTGTTTGACTAGTGGTGGCAATGGCCACATTGGTGATATCAACGCCATTATCTAATTCCAAAGAACGTACATTTTGGGAACTCTGCCATTGAAATATCAGATATCCCTCTCTCTTTTTAGATACGGTACAACTAGAACCTGAACAGATGTTGCGGTACTGCAAGGTATTTATTCCCTAAATTTTTTTAGCATACGTTTACTTATATACATACAGGCAGAATTCTCCATTATGAGTGCCCTGCTGGTTTTAACCCGGATCTGTCTGCACAAGTAGCAGGTGATACTGGCTTAAGCTAAAAAATAATGGCAGGGTTGTTATTCAAATAACCGTTTTCCTACCCAGTAACTAACAAAATTCCTCTAAAGTCATGGCGGGAGCTGGATCCGTGAAAAATGGATTAATATTAACATGATTGTGACTTGGACAATGACCCTCTTGAAACAGAAGGTTGCAAATTGCCTTTGTGGACTTGTGCGCAGCGAATGTGACTAGGTTGTTTAAGGTGACTGGTAGGGTCACATCCTTTACATAGTTAGCTCAACACATAGTAAATTTAACAGTCAATAATTGAACGAAATCAATCAAATCATAAATGCACAATGAATCACAGTTCCTAAGAAAATGGATTTCCAAAGTTTTTTTAGAATTATAAATAGTTGAGGTAATTCAGAGATACTTTTATATCTGCAGTAACACATTTCAAGAAAAGTATTGGTTCAGAAAATAAACAAGGATAGGAGAGAACCTCAGACATTTTCAGAAGTCTACATGTAATAATGCCCATAGTAGTCAAGATAAGATGGGGGCCTTTGATCCTGACCGGAGGAATTGAGTGGGTTATGGGTTTTTCCCCCCAGCTGGGAGGAAGCAATATTTTCCCCCTCTGAGGAGGGCAGCCCACCTAATTAAACCAAAATTGCTAAGTTGATAAATTCTTTCGCCTTATACACCTTAAGAAACAATTGACATGACCTTATCATAAATTGAATCTGATTCAAGTATAGAATGATATGAAGGTGTTAGGTATGAAAAGGATACAACATGGATTTCAACTATAACACTCCTGGCCAGCTACACCAATCAGAAACACTAAATGTAATTTGGAGAATGGGGGTAACAGGAGGATGATAGTAGCTGGAAAGCAGGCAATAAACCACTTACTTGGATCACAATGTCATCAAGCTGAAAATCAGTATAATCCTGAAAGCAAAATATAAGGCTATTTAGAATACATCTTCAGTTATAAGAATATGAAACAGACATACATTCCTTCCAAGGGCTGCAGTCTTACTGTCTTCTTCAGAGGAAGAGCTATGATGAGTAGCTCGGCTACCTGGAATCAGTCAGAGAGACTACTGGAGTAAGGAAAACAAGAGATAAATGCACAAATCTCCAACGAAGATAGACCTAACAACGAGTCCCAGAGAGATACAAAAAAGGTGTGGGGATGTGAAACGTGTACGAAATGAACAGACGCTGAGCCTTACTACACTGACGTTGCTAGGCATCCAATTTTGGCACTAGCGATACAATGACATTTCTATTTTTTAAGACAATCATCATAAATGGTCATGGTCGGAATGTCTCCTTCTATACCAACATAGACAGCAAAATTCTCAAGAACTCCTTTTTGACAACTCAATTGCTTTTCTGACCTGTTCAACTTGTTGGTCAAGAGAATGAACATAGCTTGCGGTGCTTAATATAGGCACATACAAATTACACTCACTTGGTTGCGCCCAGCTCTGCAGAAAAAAAAGGAGACCAAGGTACCTATACAGTGCTTAGATTGTTAAGGTTCAGAGTTTATTAAATGAGTAACAGTTCATAAAGCATCAGATCATAAAGATAACTGAATACTGGGAACAGCTTTATATGAGCTTTATGTCAAGGGGCTGAGTGGCCCGAGTAGTCCAAAATCAAACAAACATCTGAAGCCTCCCCAGCACTGGCTTTCTCTTAGTGTGGAAGACCTTCACACCAAAGAGAAAAAAAAGAAGTTGATAAAAGGTAAAACCGCAAGGATCAATTCCCAGCAATAAATGCTAAACCAAAGATTTACAAATATTTAAAAAGTCATGTAGCCAGGCTGGATAGATCTTGGGTGGCTATCAGCCATAGCAAATAACAGCCATGGGAATCGAGAAAGGCCACCATTTGAATGTTCCACAGTTCAAGGGCCATCCAAACACAGCACAACAGTAATTGCATGGTTACAACTGCAGAACAGAGACACAAGGTCCTGGTAGGCCCAGAACTTTACCACCTGACTCTACTGAAATCTATGGCTGTGTACCAGGGCTTACTAAGCTCCAGTCTCTGAACCACAAGCCTGCTGTGCACCACCTTCTCACTCTGATTGATTGCCAGGCACCAGCTCCCAACAGCAAAACTTCCTCGGTGCCGCTGGCTTCCTGGCAGAGGGAGGTAGCGCTAACAGGAGGATGTGGTGACAGAATGGGGGAGAATATAGCAAATCCAGCAAGGGCAAAAGCTAGTCTGGCCACTTCCACTATTGCAATGGCTTGCCTGTAGCTGTTCTGAATTCCTCATAATAGCATGATGAAGCTATTACAGAAATAACATTTAATATTATGCATATATGGCAAGGGAGAATTAATGCATGGCATTTAGCCAACCAGGACATAAAAGATTATGCTCAATAGATGTTATAGCTGAAGACTGAAAACCAGCAGTGGACTTGATGAAAATCAAAAAGAAGAGTTACCAATATCTTTATTACCTTTTGAGAAAAGTGTTTCAGACCTACTAGGTAGAACCCATTTAACTTCACGTGCCATTATTACGGAACCGAGAACCATTGTTAAACAACAATCCTACCGTATTCTCGAAGCTTGAAGGGAAGCAATTCAAACTGAAGTAGAACAAATGATCAAATTTGGGGTAATAGAACACTCCTCCAGTGAATGGTGCTTACCCATAGTCCTTGCCCCTTGACACATGGAAACATACCCATTTGCATCAATTTTAGGGCTGTGAATAGGGTCTCGAAGTTTGACAGCTAACCTTTACCCAGGGTAGATTAACTCATAGAGACACTGGTTAATTCTAAATACATTTCCACAATAGATCTTACAAAAGGATACTGGCGAATTCCCTTACAGCCCGAGGACAAGGAGAAGAAAGCATTTTCTACCCCTCATTGCCTTTTCCAGTTTATTGTTCCTTCCCTTTGGACTCCACGGGGCACCCACCACCTTTCAGAGATTAATGAATCAGAATCTTGAACCTCATAAAAGGTATACCTCTGCATACCTTGATGACAAAGTAATTTCCAGCACAACCTTGCAAGCCCATCTAAAACATCTGTCTCCTGCTCTCCCTAAACTCCAAGCTGCAGGTCTTCATATTAATGCTAAAAAGTCTAAACTTGCACATAATAAAGTCAAGTACTTAGGATAGGTGCTTGATAGAACCTCAAGAAGAGAAAATGAAAGCAATAACTGCTGTCCCATCCCCAAAGAATAAACAGTATATGTGGGGCTTCTGAGGTCTCTGTGTTATTACAGGAGATTCATATCCAATTCCCCACAGTTGTCAGCTCCTTTAGCAGACTTGTTAAAGAAGAATAGTACCAACAAGCATTTCACCCTTCCCTCCGAAGATGTTTTGGGAGCCTCCGAAAGGTTAAAACACATAATTGCGTCCAAACCAGTACCGCAGTTACCCAACTTTAAAGAGACATTCATCCTACAGACATAAAAATCTGAAATTGGACTGGGAGCTGTGTTGTCACAGTCAAATGCTAATAAGGAAGAGAAGCCTATTTTGTTTGTAAGTAGGAAATTATTTTCAAGGGAAATGAAATATTCTGCAACTGATTAATAATATGTAACAATTGAATGAGCGGTCGAGAAATTATGCTATTACTTAGAATGTTGTGTCTTTATTATCTGTACAGACTATGCTCCCATCATGTTGATCAGCTGTAATAAAGGAAATAATCGAAGAGTATTACAGTGGTCCTTGTCCCTACAACCATTCCGTTTTGAAGTGAAACATTGGAAAGGAAAAGAGCAGGAATTTTGCCCCCAGATTCCCATTTTTCCTCATTGTAAACATCAAAGAGACAGACGACAGCTCTATCGACTTACCTGAAATTGCCCTGGTCCCATCCCTGATGTTCCTTGAAAGGAAAAAGAAAGAATTAAAATTGAGGCAGGACAAACATGAGGGAGACCAAAGAAAGAAAGAAAGTGCTGCAGACATCAGGAGCGGAGAGGGTTGAGCTGCCATTGGTGCAGGGAAACTGGGACTAGTCTGAGAGAGGGAGAACTGGGAGACAGGAACCACAGACGCAATGCCTCACATCAGCACCAATGACTGGAGGGGCGTTTGGGTCCTGCCACACTCCAGAAGGGGCATGGCTCATGCAGGAACTCCAGTTGGGGAAGCTCTTACCTGTGAAGAGAAAAGACACAGATTAAATACTGAAGCGATAAAGTATCAGGGATAAACATCCTCGTGTCTGAAGTTTAATGGAAACAAATAAAACAGTCAAAGAACTGACAAAGCAAAAAGCGTGATTGGTTGCATCAATTCAGACAAGCACAACAATCCAAAACCTAAACCTTGGCTACAGTGACCTAAACATAGTTAGTCCTGTTAACCATGGAGATATGTAGCTCCATATTCGCACTGCCTACTGTAGTTGTGGGCCACACCGCCTCTCGTGATTAGCCACAATACCCCACTCTTAATGGAAATAAAATAGCTTGCCCCATCCAGTTTCCAGAGTTGGGCTCCATATATGCTTTGCTAGTGTTTTGGGGTATTGCCAACTTTTTATTGCCCGTTTTCTTTTGCAGCTTTAGGAAAGGTTCCTGGTCAGAGCTGACCCCAAGGCAATACAAGTATGTCACTTGAAAAGATGCATGGACACAGAAACTGGGAAATAGAAATTCCACAGATGCAGCTATGAGCACATATTCTAGCACCAAAGCAATGCAACTACCCCAGTAGAAAACCTTCATAGAATACATGCACAAGTTTCTAATGTAACAGAAATAGGTTACCATGGAACTACTCCCTTGGCACTGTTCATTCTGAAAAAACAGATCAGATCTATGTCTCAAAAAAGGACGATCACGGTTATCTCGCTGACAGATCAGAAGCTATCACTCTAGGGCAAAGCATACCAGCAAGAAAGCTACAGAGCACTTGGCATGGTCCAAGTTTGAGGGGAAATGAATCCATCTCAGGATGCCATGGCACTGGTAAAACACCGTCCCTAAACTGGGCTTCAGAGGTTATCAGTTAAAAGTCAAGACAAGTAACTGGCTTTGTGAGATCAGTTTTTATGAACTTTTGTAGAGCAGTGGACTTAGGTAGGGTTAATGGAAAAGGTAGGTCACCTTAAACAAATCCAAATTGTAGCCAACAAGTGCTGGACATATCTTCCTAAACAGTTTAAAAAAGAGCAGGCACCAAATGTAGAAAGGGATTTATATTACACCAGGGGCAGGTCACAGTGGCCAAGCAGGGTACTTGCAGACAGCTACCTGCTCAACTCTTTTAAGACAGAGAATGTCACTGGGAAATGTGTTAGGTCACACACATCTCAGATATTCTGAGCAGGGGTAAGTTACAACAAGGAAGAGCTGGAAGGAAGTGGTTGAGTCCTCCATGCTTATCAAGGAGATGGTTAAACTGGATTAGGTCAGTATTTTATTTACACTCATGGTTCTGTCTTTATTAATCCATACAAGAGTAACACTGCTATGAGGTCTCTAAGGTGCACCCCACAAACAGTTTCAAGATCCGAGAACCGCTCTTTTATTTTGGATGTGTGTTCACAGAGGACACTATTCATACTACCCAGTCTCCATGATGCCACTTATGAGTCATGCAAAACACACTCTGGGGTCAAAAAAGTGCGAGGTCCCAGTTATGGGACACAGAAAGTATTTAACATGAAAGTCAGGAGAAAGGAGTCATCCTCAGTAATGGGTAGATAACTCATTGGCTGTCACCAGACTGAGTTTAGCACTCTGCTGGGGAGAAAATCGAATCCTGGTGAAGCATCTCCATATATTCTCGTGGTGCAAGGACACTTGGCATGAAAATCATAGGGCAAGGCAGAACACATAAAATGGAGGTGGGATGTCACCATCAACTGCATATGAGGAACATTAATGCCGACAAACGGACTTAAGACTTAAACCAAAAAGCCTACAAGAGGTTTTCCTCATGTGTCAATGGATAGACTCCAAAACTGCTGGGTAGCTCAGTCTTCTCTGAACCCTAATACAGGGACATATTTTATAACAGAAGAAGGTGTTTTGAAGAGTTTTGATCTGCAACCTGCCAAAGGGTCTACAAGAAAATATAAGACCAGGAAGCCAATGAGTGTTTAGAACACCATATTTATATCATGCAGGAGCTGGAAAAGTGTTGAATTATTTGGTTTAGGCCCTGAAATGCCTCATGTGGGGGAAATGAAACCCCAAAGATGAGGTTTTGTGATTTATGAAATGGAACAATGTGTGACTTTTCATGGGTAATGGAAAATGCAGGTTATGCTGGGTACTGCATAAGAGATGAAGACTCTTCAGAAAAAGTTCTAGAGACTGAAATATCACTAGGTAGGAAAACAGGATTAATTCTTAATGGTGAAGATGATCATCTAAAACTGGCTGCACCTGTGTAAATATTCTTAAAACCGAGTTTTTACCAACTTCAATCCTCTGATTGTGAATCTTAAATATTGGCAATGGGGTGCAATGTTTAATATATGAGCGTGAAATGTGAACATTATGTAGAACCGCTGTAGTAGGATGACCATGGTGAAGCATTCCAAAAGGAGTAGCTGGTTAGGTCTTAAAAGTCTAGGACTGACCGGTTTTATTGGCCAAAGTACCTGGAACTAGTTGTTTCATGTTTTCTGGATTCAGTTAGATTTCTCTCAGAAGGATACTTTCCTAAATGTTCTCTAGAAGCCCTTGTGATAACCACTGAAAATCTGGTGTACATAAAGAAGGAAGTGAAAGGAGATTTATTGCATATGGTTCCTTGATGATTAATTCAAGCATTCCATCCATCACTTTGTTGTATACTTTAGTGTGTCACCCTAAGTGGGGCGGGTATGCCCAGACATGTGTCCCGTGAACACAGTGTCACTAGAACCAAGCTATACATGGCTGATGAACCCTAACTAGGGTGAAACCGGGCCTTGGTTGCTTGTGATCTGGCTCAGGGAGAACCTGGCTTGGCAGTTCAGCCTGCACTGCTCCCTCTGGAGCAGGGTCAAGATTGATTTGCACATAACTGGGTTCCAAACTGAGGTGGCATGGTGTGCAAGATAACGATGAACTGGGATGTGGCCCCCAAGAATTTACCAGTGGCTGAGTTTAATTCAAGTATTCCGTCCATCACTTTTTTTGCATACTTTAGTGTGTCGCCCTAGGAGGGATAGGTATGCCTAGACGTGGGTCCTGTGCATTCTGTGTCACCGGAACCAAGCTATACGTGGCTGATGAGCCATAACTGGTTGCTTGTGTTCCGGTTCAGGGAGGACCTGACTTGGCTGTTTGGGATGGACTGCTATGTTTGGAGTAGGGTAAAAACTAATTTACATATAGCTGCATCCAAATTAAGGTGGATGGACTGAGATGTGGCCCTGAGTCACTACCAGTGGCTGAGATGATTTAAATCATTGCATCCATCATATTTATGTATACTACCTTGATGATGGCCAGCACTGATGGTTAAAAGAGGACACTCTTTCTGCTATTGAGAATGCATACTCCAAGGTGACTAGAAACATTTCCAGCACCCCCAAGAAAAATGGCATCTTGGCATTTTGAACTGTGTAAGAAGAGGAGACATCTAATTAAGGTTCATAAGAAAATATGCCTCTTTTTCCAGGAGAACTGTATCAATGGCAGGTTTCATATCAACTACAAACTACTTACTAAGTAGTGCAGTTCCATTTAGAATCACAGCAATTACATTTATTCAATCTGGACATCCTGAAAATCTGATATGGGTTTGAGCTTCTTGCACTGACTTTGGATATTCCTAATTTAGACTGTTCTCTGGCAGTGAAAACCTTAAACCCCTAGGTCCGATGTAGGATCAATTATACTCTGCGGGCGGCCCATCTGGCTTTGCACCAGCCTGCCAGGTCAGTGTAGGCTATCACTTCCGCTCCCCTGACAAAAGATTGCCCGTCTTATTTTAGAGATTCCAACCTGGTGAGGATGTCTAAACCTTCAGTGGAGCCACTGTACTGGTATCAATGAGATTTTACATTAGCAAAGTCACATTAAGCATGTCCTAAAAAAATAGAGGTGGCAGTCTACAGAATCAAAAGATTTATGGGCCACGATTTACAAGAAAGTACCAGTCTATACTATAAGACAAAGTCAGCGGAATGCTCACGGTCTAGTAATTTGGAAGTTGAAACTAATACTGAAACACTTCAAGCCCCCAAAACATGAAACTGGAAGCAAATCGTACGCCATTTCATCATATTTTTACAATCTGAAATTGGGAGCCCCCCAGTCTCTACAAAGATAAAAAGCACTCCTGTTGGGACAGAAATGTTCTCTGCATGGTAATGGACATGTACCCTTGTCCTGAGTGCCCAACTGTACTGTTATCTGGATCCCTAATGCTGATTTTTGTTGTCATTGGCAAACATGGATCATGCATGTGTGTCATGACATAGGCAGTCTTGTTGGACAAGGAGGGGTGCCCAAAGCGCTACCTTCAAAGCGGTGGAAAGCTACTACTTTCACCAGAAGTTAGGCAGGACAAGCACGGTGGAAGAAGTATACCATGTAGTGCTTGTTAGGAGTAAACAGGTCCTTTTTAACCTGTGTCACTGGAGTGAGGCCTACAGGCTCACTCACCTTTTTAAAAGTTTAGTTGCTGTGTGCCTAACTCACCCATGGACTACATCAGTTAGATGTTAAAGTGCTGTGCAGCATTGGAGGGGTGACTCTAGGCTGGATGTACGTGTGCCTTGGAAGGGTACAGTACAGGAATAGAGCAATGCTGTGCAGTGAGTGCATGGTGAATGTGTGTCCTAGATGTCTGCATACCAGCAAGGAATACATTACATGAGAGATGTAGTGCTGTGCAATGCATGCATGGTGAGTTCATGCACTGGGTATATGTGTACCTGCGAGAAGTACAATACAGGAAGGGTGAAGTGTTGTGCAGCGCATGGTGAATGTGTGTGCTGGCCATTGTGTGTGCTTGCAAGTGGCACACCATGGCACAATACAGAAAGGCTACAGTACTGAGCAGTGTGAGAGGAGGCAAAGTGAGTGCTGAATGCATTGTGCACGGGGTGGTACAATACATGGAAATAGCAGTGTGTGTGCTGTGTATATACACTGAGTGCAAGTGTGCCTGTAATGGTACACTACATGGAAGACACTAGGTTCCATTTTGGGGAACCCAGGCCTGCCTGGTGAATACAAGAGGGGTAGAGGAATTACCCAGACCAATTTGTGTATTGCTGCATTAATGAGCTGGGAGGGACATACCTGAGAAGGGAGAGACTCCCCTCATACACTTCAAAGGGTGCTCTTTAATTAAATGAGAGATCAAAAGGAAAGATCCTGGACACATCTCATGAAGGAGAGGGAGCTGATATGGAAATCAAAAGAGTAGGACTGGGAGCCCAGGATTAACCTTTTGATGCACACATCACAGTGGCTGACATCCAGGTGTGCACTCTAATCACTTTCATGGTCTGTGTTATGGGTCTATCAACTTCAGAGTCTGCAAGACTTCTGCCTGTGACTAAGACTGGGGGCTGAGGCCTACTAGTCTCCCTGCTGTGTGAGGGGACATTACCCAGGGAAATTAAAACCATCTACCTGCTCTGGAGCCTGGAACACCAGCGCCTACCTGCTTGCCAAGACCACTGTGCCCTGTGAGGAAGGGGAGAGCATTGGAGAGAGCGAGGTCCAGTTGGGAGCCCAATAAGTGGACTCCTGGTGCGAGGTGAGGAGATGCCTGCTGCACCGATCAGGTTGTTGCCCGTGTGCAGATTCCAGTCACCGACCCCGTATGCCAGGAGAGGGCCGCTGTGAAGATAGCCATGAGCAGAGTGCCGTGCGGGCCGAGTGAAGCCTGTGAGGTGCCAGTTGCGGTGATCCCATATGCCAGGAGGGGTCACCATAAAATGTATTGTCAGACTTTAAGCACCGAAGCTGTGCAGAGCTAGCAGTGACCCCATTTGCCACCGTGGTACAGAACTGTGCTGTGAGGGCTGGTGCCTTGGCCAGTAATGTTATGGCAAACGTATATGCCAAGAGGGGCTGCCGATACCAAAGTTCCTGAGGATCGGGCTATCAGGAGGAGCACCGGTGCACCTCAGATCGCTGCTGGAGCCGGCCGCGTAAGCTCACCAGAGAGCCCACGTGCAGGGTGCTGCTGTGTCCCCTATGTGCCTAAGTGCTAAATAGTGATAAATAATACTCTGGGTGCAAAATCAATAATGCCCAGGAAATATCCAATCAATAAAAATAGTTTATTGTGTAAAAGTTACATTGATTTGTAGGTGTGGGTACTCCTATGGGGCACCACAACAGGTATCACAAGAACAGACAGGTGAAAAAATGTTTTGTGACAACAAGAGTTACATATGATCAAAGTCACACTTCTACCAAAAACAACACTACTGCACCCAAGAATCAATTTTGCATAATCATACTGGTCAGAGTGATCAAGTCAACGACGTTTCCACACAGAATGCCCCTATGCCTCCAGAAATACATACTTTTGAGAAATTTGTACTAAGGGTCTCTCCAACCTAGAACAACAAAGAACCTTTATCCCATACAACATGTTATGTTATGTTATGTTATGTTATGTTATTATATTCTTATATAGCGCGTGTATACCGACAGGTCTCTTAGCGCTTCGGAAGAAGAGAACAGCGTCAGGGCCGGGTGGTCACCATGGTACTAGGAAGAATTAGGTAATGTCTAGAGCCTCTATGAAAAGGATGGTTTTAAGCTGCTTCCGGAAAGGGAGCAGACCATGTTCTTTACGGAGAGTATCGGGCAGCCGGTTCCAGAGTTGTGGCAGGAGGACCGAGAAGGCTCGTCCTCCTTTGGAAACACAGTTACCCCGCGGGCAGACCATCTGGGCGGCTTCTGCTGAGCGGAGCGCCCGTCTAGGCACATATTTAATTAAACGTTCCCTTATGTACTCTGGGGCGTGACCGTAAAAGGCTTTGTGGGCAATACAGAGTCCCTTAAACTTCGCTCTTTGCCTAACCGGCAACCAATGCAGTTTGCGCAGCAAAGGAGTGGCATGGGTTCTTCTGGGCAACCTGAAAATCAGCCTGGCGGCGTCATTCTGTACCACCTGTAGCTTATTCATAACATACCTCTATCTGAAACACAGGCCCTTTCTGAGCTTAAAACTAATAACTCACTGGTTATCAAACCCGCTAACAAAGGGGGCGGAATAGTTATACAGGACACTCAACAATACAAAAATAAGATTATTA
This sequence comes from Calotriton arnoldi, assembly GCA_963921515.1. Lineage (NCBI taxonomy): Eukaryota > Metazoa > Chordata > Amphibia > Caudata > Salamandridae > Calotriton > Calotriton arnoldi. The sequence continues at coordinate 72,375 of CAWUFW010007489.1, read as the reverse complement.
GACAAATCTCTCATAATGAGCATTACGTGAGGATGGTAACTGACCAGACTAAAGAACTTCTGACCAAGATCTCCACTATAATGAGAAGAGAACTTGAATCAGGTTTCATTAGTAAAAATGAGCATCTATTTTTTAATACAAAAAAACCCAGGACACCGGTAATATATACATTACCCAAAAAGTATAAAAATCAAACATCACCTCCAGGGAGACCGATCATCTCCGGATGTGGTTCCATATTCAAACTCATTGGTCGCTACATTGATTTTTTTTATTAAGGACTTTGTGCCAAGCATAGAATGTTATGCTAGACATAGCATGCATCTGATTCACCTGATTGAACACATGGCTTTTGACTGCAAAACATGCCTTCTCTGCACCATGGACATAGAATCCTTACATACGAATATCCCTCAGTATGATGGGATTGAGGTTATTGGACAAACTCTTGAAAAGCTAACACGCCCACATACAGTACCCACTGAGTTTATTCTTGAGTTACTACATCTTACACTCACAAGAAATAGTTTTCAGTAAGATGGTGAATTTTACTAGCAGATTAAGGGAACATCCATGGGAGCAGTTTATGGTCCCAATTTTACCATTTTGTTCATGGATAACTTGGAAACTATGACCATTTTGTCTGATAACCCATTTCGCGACAAAATAGTGACTTGGAAACGTCACATTGACAAAATCTTTTGATTTGGAAAGGGAGTGCAGATACACTTACATCATTTGTTACATGGTTAAACACTAAATTGCAAAGGTTTGAAGTTCACCTTTGAATACAGCAGAGAAGAGATTTCTTTTTTGGGATCTGTTGATTAAGTCCCATGAGGGCGAACTGTACATCATCATTGTATCGAAAACTAACAGAAAGGAACCTCCTATTAGCATACTCGAGCCACCACCCCAGAGTGTTGCATGATTCTCTCCCATACTCCCAATTCCAAAGAATCAGAAGAAATTGCTTCTTTAAACAAGATTTTTTAACAGAAGCGGAGACTTTGAAGGTAAAAGTACTTCCTAGAGGGTGCCCCGGAGGCTAATTGAGAGATCCATTAACAGGGCATGGTACTGCGCACGTAAAGCATTCCTGACCCCTAGAGTAAATGAAGATAAGGGAAAGATGGTCTGTGTCACCACGTTTTCACCCGTCTCCAATCAAGTTAGGAAAATGATTCTACACCACTGGAATATTCTAAATGCAGGAGAGCTATCCATAGAACGCCCCATTTTTGCATTTCGTAAGAATAACATTTTCATACACCACTTAGTGAGAGCTCGCCTACCATCCTCTAGAGTGACTCGCACTTTGCATGGTATTTGGTAAATGACTCCCTTGGTTGGCCATCGAAAATGTGGAAATTGCAGTGTGTGTGAATATACAATTGAGACAAAAGAATTTGTACACAAAAGTGTAAAAACAACTCTTTCACATTTCTCTATTTGCAACACAGCAAATGTAATTTATGCAATTTTCTGCCCTTGTCATCTGATCTATGTGGGACAGACTACACAAAAAGTGAGGATCAGAATATGCCAACGCAGAAGTCGATTGAGATGCAGAGTGGCAAACACACCTCTGGTGGAACATTTCAATACACCGGGTTCTAATGAAAATGAGCTGCGATGGCAAGTGATTAATGTTGTAAAAGTACCAGAATGTGGAGGTGACCTCACAGCAATTCTCAACAAAGAAGAACTGAAATGGATCTTGAGAACAGACAGCTTCCACAGCGGATTTAACAGACTAGAGGATTGAACATCACCGATTTAAATCTTTCTAATGGCTCAGAAATTATTAACTATATACTTAATTAGGTGGTGTATTTTTGTCATACATAACCTGTTTCTGAAACTGTGGAGGTGTTACCTCCTTTACTACATTCATGACCATGCAGTTATGAGAACAATTCTCTCTTTCTTGTTGGTTGTAATTGTCCATTGCCAGGAAGAGGTTTATACCTCATTGTAAAGATCCCATAGAACATCTATGATGGATTATGCCTTTAACTATGAATGCACTTAATTGTGGAACACCTTCTAGTCCTGTGATGTGTGCTGTTTTATGCAGGATGATGTTCACATATATGATTTATGTGGGCTATTCACTGGCCACTGTTTTGACTCATATTTCAGCAGAAAGCTTCAATCTCTAACATACAGTGTATATCTTAAAACCATTTATCATGCGTAAATAGATGTAAATGCGAGCTTTGTTTGGGAACATTTCTCCATGCCAATAATACATTTTATGTATTTCTCTAACCACTAATGTTCTTAATTGTTGAACACCTCCTAAATGTGTGTCGTTTTACCAGGGATAATGTTGACATACATGGAGACTGCTTTGATTCATAATTTAGTTGAAGTCCCCCCTACGAACCTACCAATGATGCCCTATGGGTATTGGCCTTAATACTTTCCACCGAATCCCCTGGGGTTCCCCTTTCACCAAGGCCCTCCTTTTTTATAAAGAGGCAGAGGCCGAGGAAGAGGGAGACAAAAACGAAACAGACAGGCCCCCAGGGTACAGTGGGGGGACCAACAACCAACCCAAATGGTCACAAGGATCAAAGGGAAGGAGACAACACCATCCATGAGCAGAGACCCTCCAATAGAGTAAATCTAAGCAACACAACCCTAACAGCTATGGAGATGGAAGTACTTTCTAAAGGGTTAGGCTTTGTTCCAACCCCAAAGAGTGATTTATTCACCCTACGTACAGAGTTGGCTCAATTCTTCAGACATATCTAATTACAGCGCTTTGAAAATCAGGATGATACTGTGGAAAAAGAAAAAAACACTAGATTAAGGAGGAAATCAACCTTTGTACCACCCACACAGGCTATATCCTGTGAAATACTGGCATTTAAACAAGCAGTACTGAAAGACGTAGATGGAATTGAGTACCACAACCAGAGGATATTCCAGAACCTTAGCAAGAACGAGAAACATGCACTAGAATCTCTTAAAAAGAATACTGATCTGGTTATAAAGCCAGCTGACAAAGGGGGTGCAATAGTGGTAATGAGCAAAACCATGTACGACACTGAATGACTTTGTTTACTATCAGATGGGGAGAGCTATGAGATTCTCCCTGTTGACCCCACTTCAAGACTTACTTATAAAATGAAATCCTAAGTAGAAGAAGCACTGATCCAGGACTGGTTTACCAAACATGAAGCAGAATTCTTGATTGCGGAAAAACCAAGAACCCCAAGGTTTTATACGTTTCCAAAGATCCACAAGAATAGACTGCCACCCCTGCAGACCTATAGAATCAGGAATTGGGTCACTCCTAGAACCTTTATCACAGTTTTGTGACTGGTTTCTGAAACCAACAGTAAAAATGTCCATTTCATCCCTGCAAAATACTAAGGACGTCCTATGTCTTATCCAAGACATGGAGCTTACCACCCATGATGACATGATGATCACGATGGATATCGAATCATTGTATACAAGTATTCCCCAAAAACGCACTCTTGAAGTAGCGGAACACATTAAAGCAGGAAATGAGTACGACTTCCTGACCCCTAGATACTTCGTCATGGAATGTGCGGAATTGGTACTAACTGAGAACGTCTTTGAATTTGAGGGGGTGATATACCACCAAGTACAAGGAACTTCGACGGGGAGTACCTTCGCCCCCAGTATGGCTTGCCTGTATGTACATCAATTTGAGTTAGACCATATATTCACCGAAGGAAATCCATACAAAGACCACATTAAATTGTGGCGTAGATACATCGATGATGTATTAATAATATGACATGGCAGTCAACAACAAGCCGTCATTTGAAGTGTCGGCTTCAGAACATCATATGTGTATAACTGTAGAAATAGGTTTTATCCGAAATGATTTGGGCCTCATGATCAAATGCTTTCAGGACTAAGAAAGAACTAAGGATATTACATTTCCATTGGGAACTCGTGTATGTGTTGAGATGATGATGAATGATGGCGTTAGACTACAGTTTTGATAAGCTTGAAGGGAATATGGCTTTACAGATGACTAAAAATACGGTTCTAGAACCAGTAAACTGAGAGACTTGGGAAAAACAAAAATGAGGCAGGACTGTTGAAAAAAATTCCTTCCCCATAAAGTGATATCTGAAAAAAAGAGGAATGTTGAAAACATGCTCTCCCCAGAAAGTAACACCTAAGGAGAATGTGGAGTTGCCTTATGCTCGGCAGGATTAGACTATCACCTCAGACAGAGGAGGGAATAAAACAGTTGATTTAGTCTTTTACAACAGGGTATCTCTAAAAAGACCACTAAACCCTGTAAGAGTCCATATCATTCCATTGCCCAAGGGCAATAGAGACTTGGACCACCTATACCTGGAAGGTGGTAGCTTCGTCTTGCAGTAAGCTGATGACCTCCTTGTGGCATCTCCATCACTTGAGGCCTGTGAAAAAGGCACTGCAGCTCTGCTGAACTACCTCCAGGAGAGAGGACAGCCTCATTGTCAAACTTCCAGCACTGCCAAAAAGTAGTGACTTACCTGGGTTATGTGAATTTGCGGAATGGGTCAATACCACAGACAGACACTTGAAATTCACACACACTGTATGTGAGAAAGAAGCAGTGTTTCTGGATCGTGTAGTCACCATTGATCAGGGAGGCATTAGCACTAAGGTTCACTTTAAGACAACAGATTAGAACAGCCTACTCTTGTGTGAGAGTTTCCATCCAAGAGCATTATGTCAAAACTTACCTGTGGGTCAATTTTTAAGAATCAGACGAAATTGCTCCTCACTGGAGACATTTGACACTTAGGCCAATACTTTGGAACAAAAACTGGTAGCCCATCACTACCCAAGAAAGGAGGTGAAAAAGGCTAAGAAGAGAGCACGGAACAACAATAGGGAAGCATTGTTGGAAAGTCATACAAAACCGAATATGGATAGATTGGTATATGTGACCACATACACTCCTATCTCGAATAAATTCCAAACCATTATCAAGAAGAACTGAAGATCTTAAATGGCGGAACCAAACAATGGTCTCCCTCTCTGTTTGCAATTAAGAGAAATACCAACCTCCGAGACGAACTGGTACACACTAAGACACCACCGTCACAGACAACCCTGTGGGATACACAAGCACTATGGGTCACTATCCATGTGGCAACTGTGTGTCATGCCAGCTCAGTAAAATAACCAAAGAGGTGGATATAAAGACAGGAAGACCATGGGTTCTAAAACAATTGACCAATTGCAAAAGAAAAAATGTTGTCTATTTGATTACCTGTCCATGTGGCTTATTTTACATTGGAAATTACCACACGGAAAATAAAAGTGCACATTAATGAACACAGGAGTACAATGCGCTGCAAACGAAATAACACTAAACTGACACGGCATTACCTCGAGTTGAAACACAGAGATATGGATCTCACATGTGTGGTCTTAGAAAAAGTAAGCACCAACACCCATGACCTCCAGAAGAAACTTCTGATTCGCGAGGAAAGATGAGCATATCACCTGAGGTCATGGGAAAAGGGATTAAATGATGAGATTCCATGGTTACAACTCACATGACTCATCTCAATACATGTGTGTATATATATCAACTTATAACACCCCCATACTTCACACACGCAGGTCTGATAGATTAATTCAAAATAAAGGCTATTGTGGCTCTTATATATATACATATTGACTGGGATATATATAATTTAAAAAAAATTATCAGCCCCTTAGATCACCCACTTACTGGTATATTCTGCTCTAGATCGGGTGTTATGGTATTACCGCATTAATTAGTAAATTATTAATAGACATTACGCAAGTACGGTAAATGTCCAACGTATGATCCCCCTTGGGTACTCGCCTTCTCAGACCAATTGCATTGAGATTTAGCACGATTCTGGATGTCGGGTACCCACTCCGACACCCAAAACTACAACTCCCATGAGCCTTCAACAGGAAGTGCCCTTGAGTCACATGACATATTGACACAGTGACCGCCCCTTATGGAGGTAGTTCCAGTTTCAGGAACAACAGCTCCTCCCCTCTCAGGTACTACCAATTACCTGCTGATTGCAAGTCTCTGCCGGCATAAAAAAGCTCCCAGATCAGTTGACTGGGGGTGAGTGTTTGATTGGCTCAAGCGTTCCGTCCATCATCCCCTTTTGTATCGCTTTGTTCGCCCTAAGTTGGCGGGGGTATGCCCAGACGTGGGTCCCTTGCTCACTTTGCCACTGGATTCAAGCAAGCCTGGCTGATGACGGCTGGAATGCCAGAAACCGGTCCTAGGATGCTTGTTTCCGGTCCAGGGAAGACATGGCTTGGCAGTTCGGGCTGGACTGTTCCCATGAGGCACAGGGTCAGACTGATTTGCATATGGCCATGTCTGAACTGGGGTGGTGGAGTGAGCTAAAGAATGATGATGGATTAAACCCAGATCAGTTGACTGGGGGTGAGTGTTTGATTGGCTCAAGCGTTCCGTCCATCATCCCCTTTTGTATCGCTTTGTTCGCCCTAAGTTGGCGGGGGTATGCCCAGACGTGGGTCCCTTGCTCACTTTGCCACTGGATTCAAGCAAGCCTGGCTGATGACGGCTGGAATGCCAGAAACCGGTCCTAGGATGCTTGTTTCCGGTCCAGGGAAGACATGGCTTGGTAGTTCGGGCTGGACTGTTCCCATGAGGCACAGGGTCAGACTGATTTGCATATGGCCATGTCTGAACTGGGGTGGTGGAGTGAGCTAAAGAATGATGATGGATTAAACCCAGATCAGTTGACTGGGGGTGAGTGTTTGATTGGCTCAAGCGTTCCGTCCATCATCCCCTTTTGTATCGCTTTGTTCGCCCTAAGTTGGCAGGGGTATGCCCAGACGTGGGTCCCTTGCTCACTTTGCCACTGGATTCAAGCAAGCCTGGCTGATGACGGCTGGAATGCCAGAAACCGGTCCTAGGATGCTTGTTTCCGGTCCAGGGAAGACATGGCTTGGCAGTTCGGGCTGGACTGTTCCCATGAGGCACAGGGTCAGACTGATTTGCATATGGCCATGTCTGAACTGGGGTGGTGGAGTGAGCTAAAGAATGATGATGGATTAAACCCAGATCAGTTGACTGGGGGTGAGTGTTTGATTGGCTCAAGCGTTCCGTCCATCATCCCCTTTTGTATCGCTTTGTTCGCCCTAAGTTGGCGGGGGTATGCCCAGACGTGGGTCCCTTGCTCACTTTGCCACTGGATTCAAGCAAGCCTGGCTGATGACGGCTGGAATGCCAGAAACCGGTCCTAGGATGCTTGTTTCCGGTCCAGGGAAGACATGGCTTGGCAGTTCGGGCTGGACTGTTCCCATGAGGCACAGGGTCAGACTGATTTGCATATGGCCATGTCTGAACTGGGGTGGTGGAGTGAGCTAAAGAATGATGATGGATTAAACCCAGATCAGTTGACTGTGGGTGAGTGTTTGATTGGCTCAAGCGTTCCATCCATCATCCCCTTTTGTATCGCTATATATCAACTTATAACACCCCCATACTTCACACACGCAGGTCTGATAGATTAATTCAAAATAAAGGCTATTGTGGCTCTTATATATATACATATTGACTGGGATATATATAATTTAAAAAAAATTATCAGCCCCTTAGATCACCCACTTACTGGTATATTCTGCTCTAGATCGGGTGTTATGGTATTACCGCATTAATTAGTAAATTATTAATAGACATTACGCAAGTACGGTAAATGTCCAACGTATGATCCCCCTTGGGTACTCGCCTTCTCAGACCAATTGCATTGAGATTTAGCACGATTCTGGATGTCGGGTACCCACTCCGACACCCAAAACTACAACTCCCATGAGCCTTCAACAGGAAGTGCCCTTGAGTCACATGACATATTGACACAGTGACCGCCCCTTATGGAGGTAGTTCCAGTTTCAGGAACAACAGCTCCTCCCTCTCAGGTACTACCAATTACCTGCTGATTGCAAGTCTCTGCCGGCATAAAAAGCTCCCCCGCTCCACTTCACACACATCGGGAGGAAGGAGCAGACGCATCTAGGCTTGCTGTAAGGGATGCACCTTGACGAAGTAAGAGATTGATTGATCAGAGGGACACAATATCCCTGGATATGTATGAATGTGGATGAACATGTATGCTGCACCCTAAAAGCTTCCCTCCTTTTTATTACGCTTTAGAGTGTGACTACAGGGGTCCTTGTGCCCTTCTTCTATGGGGCGAAGAAAATCCATCATTGGGGTAAGATCATGAGCTGGTCTCACAACTGTAATAATGACATGATTTTACCTCACATGTGAAGTGCCACAAAACCACGAAGCATGTTAGTTTTTCATGCTTTCAAATATACAAGCATTGTGATACATTCCCTACATGTAGAATATGTAAAGGTAAGGATATTCTTGACTAACCACAGGTATTGGAAAGTGAGATTAGTTAAGAGGTAGACACAGGTCGCTCTGGTTTGGAGGCAAAGCACATTGCCTCATTAGGATTCCGTATGCCCTTCCTGATGAAAGCCACGGACTCAATTGAGCCACAAGGCAGAAACATGTTGACGGTAACAGTGGTGTTTTAGGATTCCACATTGGTTTTTAACACACTTAGATCATGGATCCATTCTTAATTAGAAGGGCCTCCTTGACTCCAGGTGTAGGCTCGCTCTCCATCAAACTGAGGTTTTGGAGAGCGAGGATTGTCCAATGATGAGGCATGACACTTGGTGGTGTGTGAGGACAATCCGTTAAATTTTTTTGTATGCCCAACACTTGTACTTAGTAGCGTTGGGAGAGATACATCAATTATCTCTATAAATTGCAAAATTCGCGGGGAGCTTATTTTGTGTACATATGAGCCCTGTCTGTGAACATCTCTCAGTGCCATTAATAATTTAGTTTGTTGATGCTTTATGCCCTCCTATTACCCTTATTTCCTTTTACTATCCTTGTCTTTTTCAAAATGGCCACCGCCGTTTCTGGGATCGTTCGGAACTATAGCGGACCAGTCCTATTTTTATTACCATTCCTTTGAAGATGCGCACATTCCCTTCCATAGTTGCTCGCTGACCGTCAGCTCCTGTTTGCACTCCACACAGTCACTACGGTAAGACGCACCACCTTCTCCCGTAATGATCCGTAGCTCAACTTAGATGCACTGGGCTGTTGACTGAGTACACTCGTCTCTCCATAGAGCCAACACACCTGATTTCCTGGTTTGTTTGGGACCACCTTGTGATACCGGGCACGTCCCGCCCTTCCGGCAGCTTTCTTATCTTGGCCCGGTGGCAATCGCGATGGATTTATCTACAATAGGTATGTAGGTTGTTTACTGGCAGAATAGACAATTGGTTGAAATTGGCTGATGCAACAGGTTATTTATATACTACTCCTTCTTTGTAGAATCAGCAAGCATTTGTTTCTGAAGTTTGGGCACAGGGCATTGTCCCATTTTTCTTGTCCTTCTACTGTTAATCGATTAGCGTTAGTTATGTGGATTTACTTAATTCTTTCTTAGGAGCAATAGTATAACATAGGCTATTATAAAGACTGACCAGTATTATGTGTGATACCTGAATTCTTTATGACAGCGCCCTCGATATCTCCCATCCGGGAACACACTTCATGGATAAGAAGACACGTGTTGTAGTAGCAATTGTACTGCCATGTGATTTTGGTAATCCTTGTGTAATACCACAGCCACGTGACTTCGGTAATTCTCGTGTGATTTCCACGGTTCAATTGTGTATGACGTGTGCCATTTACCACTCCACTTCACTTCACCTGCAGGTCGTCTCACTGGCAGGGAGTAGTGCATGGTACTCCTTGGTTGTGTAGAAGTAGATATTATATAATCCCCACAGTTGATTTTTGTATAACACGGGTCAATTACCACTCTGCCCCTCACTCTTAACGGACAATATCACCTGCAGACTGTCGAGTTGACAGGTAGCATTGCATGGAACTCCTTGGACGACGTCACACTATCACTGAGCTTCACGATTGGTTTCATCACGAATTACCACAGAATGGAGTACTTTTTGCATGGAGTTCATACTTTTAGAAAACAAACTCTCAGGCTTATATTACAAACAAGTGATCAATAATTCTCTTTTGCCCTTCTTTTTTTCCACTTCTCTTCTTACCTTTACCCCCATCTTTTTGTTCCTAGAGGTTCTTAATTTGAATTTACTTGTTTTCTTATTGGTTTATGTATCCAGGCAAACATTGTATTGTTTTGATGATCATCCCATATGTATAGTAGATCGAAACGTCGTCGACTTGATCACTCTGACCCGCATGATTATACAAAATTGATTATTGGATGCAGTAGTGTTGGTTTTGACAGAAGTGTGACTTAGATCATATGTAACTCTTGTTGTCACAAAACCTTTTTTTGCCTCTGTGTTCTTGTGATACCTCTTTCGGTGTGCCCTATAGGGGTGCCCACCGCTACAAATCAATTTTACTTTTATACAATAATAAACTATATTTTATTGATCGGATATTTCCTGGGCATTATTGGTTTCGCACCAAGAGTATTATTTATTCCTATTTAGCGTTTAGGGACCCTTGTTCTTTATAGCTTAAACTACCCTCAGTCCCTAGATATCCTTGGGTCTCCCTTGTTTTTTGTTATTTTTAAAAACCTCATGTGCAGCCAACTCTTCAGACAGGACCAGAGCATTGTCGGGGCACCCACTGAGACAATGCACGCTTCCTCGCTGTTGGAGAAGGTAAATCGGGTTAAGGGCCTTTCGGGCTGCGGGAGACTCGCTGCAAAGGGCGCTGCAGCGCCAAGATGCTTTTGACTCCTTTGCTAAAAGTTGGAGTGGACTCTTGAGTTAAGGCTTACTAGTGAGCATTCCCTGGATGTGGCCACCAGGGAATGGGGAATACCCCTACCATATTACGAAGAGCAGGTGGGATAGGGAGCTGCCAGAGGAACACAAGAGACCTGACCTCAAGGGGAAATGTGCTATTGTTTATATGTGTCATAACATTGCTTTGAATGCGTAGAGTTAGAAATAAAACACTTATTTGTATTGTAAAAATAAGTATTTGACTGGGAAATGATTTATTGACACTGCTGTGCACTTTTTTAGTTATGAGTCATGTTCACTAACCTGTATTCACACTCCCCTTTCCCCCCCAGGGAGCCTTGGACTGCTCGACCATTATTTCCACTGAGAGTCAATTGCACAAGGGGTACTTGGCCCAGTTGCTAAGGATCGATAGTAGGTCAGGCCTCAGACATCAGGAGTAAAGTGCCTCAACCCCCATGATTGGGCCCAGAAACCCCTGCGTACCCCATGGCCTTCAGCCACAGCTGATTAGTAATTACTTGTGCATGTGGGCAGGGGTGGTCCAACTCTTTTAAAAGAACACTGTTTATTTAAACTTGACTTCTCCTTGAGCAAGCATCCCTCCACTCACCTGAGTGCCACCCCTACTCATTACCAATGATTACCACGCAGTTCCCATTTTTTCCTTTATTTTCTTTCGTTTTTTGAGCAAGGCTGTTTCTTATTTTACTATCTCCCATGACTGGAATGTTGGACAGGGGGTTTACTGTTTTTGATTCTGAATAGCAACAGGTACTTTCCTTCATGCCGTTCAAAATGTGCTTCAATTAGTGAATCACATCAGTTGAAATATACAAATCATGTGTTTAATGTTTAAGGAATTTCCAAGAACTAATTCCTGCACATGCTGTGCTGGAAATCTTCCAAGGCCACTGAGAAATCATCTCCATTCTAGATCAACATACTGAACAGTACCAAAGGAAACCTGGAATATGTACTGGTATGAAAACATTTGTATTTATGTAAGAGGGATAAGATAAATGGAGGTGACCATGATTTGGCAACGCCTCCTGGATTCCAGGTACCTCTACTGTCACCTCAGGACAGGGAATTCTGGATGTGCATGCGCTTGAAAACAGCTTTTAGAAGGAAATTACCAATTCAGAAATGTGTGATGATCCTTACAAACCAGATTTGGTTCGGAAGACAATACAGAAGGGGGCTCTTGCCTCACAACTCTAACAAAGATAAACAGAGCGCTCAGAGGTAGTGTTTTACGGTTCCTACTAATCTAGTAGGACTATGTATTTAGAACAACAAAATTTCATAATACAGAGACTTAGGCTTCTTATATAATCAGTGAATGTTATCTGTTTGGCTAGATCACAGTACCACATCTAAACTCCTAACCCTCCAGAGTTATAGATGTTTTCAGTAACCTAGAATATGACTCTCAGATTCTCAAGGAAATTGTGCAAACAGATCTAACCCTTTGGTTTGTCATTCTTGCATGCCCAAATTGTCACAAGGAAAAGATACAATATTGCTTTTTCAAACATTTATTGAAAAGCTCTATTCTTTGCAAATAAAATATGAACTGCGATTGTAAGAAAGATGAAACACATTATTTTAATAAGCGTTATTAGAATAGTGAAAAACACAAACAAATCAATCGTGGCAATTGTTCATAACGTTGCTAATGTTACTCCTATCCATTGCTAGCCTCTATGCTAAAGAGAGCATATCGGGAGTACCTATCTGCACAGTCGGTTGGAATGACCTAACCCCATTGCTAGATAGTGTATGTCAGGAACCCAGGATCAGTGCATCTATGGATGCAGCTTGGAGTGTACAGCTATCTTCCTTCTCAGGATGAAGGTCGGGGACAGCAGGACTGGATCTTCCTGCAGTGTACCATGATGACTCTGGCAGAAGTGCACCTCTCCCCGACTACAGCATGGACATGGTTTTTATAATAAAACAGCAAGCTAGTCAAACTGTGCCAAAGGTGCGGGACAGTGTTTTAATTAAACTAAAGCAGAAGAGTCGTCTCTTTGCGACTACAGAACGTACAGAACTAAAAGTGCAGACTACAGGGCGACAATGCCTATCAGGAAGAAGTGTGTGCAAGTGTCACTCTCGCAATAGAAAAACATGTACCAATGCACCATTAAAAATTAAGGCTAAATTAACACAAAAACTAAAATGGAAGCTAAATGCAAACCGTATAACAGTAGATCCAGCACAAAATCCCCATTGAAAGTCAATATGACCTTGGCTATGTCACGGTTCCAACATTGGTACTGTTGCAGCCTCGAACTGGTGGGACCGCACTATATATCTTGAAAAAAAGCGTCCTACCCCAGTCCAAAGGGAAGTTGAGAACAAACATTTCAAAATGAAACTAGTACCCAAGCTGGCACCAGACACTGCTAGGAAAATCTTCTTTTGAACATGAGCACAAAAAGCATATTAAGGATCGAAAAGAGAAGGGGAAATGTAACTCAGTATCAAGCCAGGTACCAGGCGCTTTTAGTTTGTGGACCCAGATAACGTCAACCATTCTGCATCTTCTGTAAAAGTTTGTGCGCTGACCTTAGGCTATGCCCCTTCTGAATACATTAGCATGTCAAATGCAGAAAAAAACTCATTCCTTCATATTTCTGTTCTGCACCATTTGACCAGTTGTTTAGATCTCCTCTGAAAGAGGACAGAACCCCAATCCCTCTGATTTCACCACATGCCCAGGCTCTTCATCTCTCTTGGGTCAGAGTCTTAAATTCTTTTGTCTGGATTTTATGTCAGGACCAGAGGCGAGGATTATGCATTTGTTTCTTGCTTCATTTCTTCAGCAGCATGAACTGGAACAACTACATTAACCAGACTTCTCGGTAATAAGAACAATGACAACCATGCAATCAACAAATGGTGTCTCTACAAAGAGGTGATAGTGTTCCTTATCCTTCCATTTTTTTTGCTGCTCCAGCAGCAGATAAGTACTCCTTTCTTTCTCTGCTAAAATATTGTGGAAATAAGTTGTTTAGTTTGCTTTGTTGGTATATGTAGTTGTGCTCTGTTAAACCTTTGGGTTTTCTCAGTGTTGTGTTCTTAACCACACTCTTTCTTGCAGCCTATTTCGGTCATGGAGGAGTTTCCCGACTCCATCATGACTGGGTAGTAGCACGGAGGTCGCGCTAGAGTCCTTTGACCGCTCGGTCCATGTGACACCCTCCGTCACTGCTTGCACCCGCGGTCCCGCCCTCAGTCTCAGAGGACCGCTGCCCGCACAGTGACTGTAAAGCTTACCGACCGTTACTACTGATACCTCCTCATGGTGGTGACGGAGTAGAGGGTCCCAGCTTTAGGAAGCCTGGAGCATGATGCCCCTCTTGGGGTCCATATTAAAGTAATCAGGGGTGGCCCAGGCTCCCCCAAAATATCGTTTTGACCTGACTGCACTCTGCGAATCCCCCTGAGCCATGATTAGGCTGTTAGACTGGTTAATTTTTGGAAAATACACCATACAGGGTAAGGAGAGGAGTTGGCCTAACAGCTAGGGCAGTCGACCTCAAATCTGGGGAACCGGATTCGAGTCTCGGCAATGACGCTGAACATCCTGTGATTCTGGGCAAATCACTTAATCTCCCCGTGCCCAACAAAAAATGAATGTGTCCTCATGTAACGCAACTGGTGCTATGTAAAGCGCTCTGATACCCGATAGCTTCGGGTCAAGTTCGCGATATATAAAACTACGGAAAAAAAAAAAGAAGCAATAGTTGGCAAGCCAACACTTTACCCGGCTATTAAGTCGGCCATACCAAGGTCCCTAAACATATGAAAGGGCTGAATGTGCTAGTAACCAGGCTAATGTGCTAGGGGGCCCGAGGGTTGCTACATCTAAGGATATGATAGGGCCACTATTTCGGCCACTTTCTTTTACTCTGGAAACCCCCCTTGCGAACCAGTTATTACTCCGCCCCGTTGCTCCGAGCTGAAGATCGTCTCCTGGAACGTAGCTGGGCTTTATAACAAACTGCTACTTCCTGATTGGAATAGATTGATAGAAGGCCAGGATATCTGCCTCTTTCAGGAAAGTTGGAGTTTAGTTCCTTTGTACAAGCATGGTTACACTTGTTTCTGTGTACCAGCGGTAACAAAGGGGCGAGGACGGCCGTCGGGGGGCCTTATAGCTTGGGTTAACATTGCACTGGGTTGCAGAATAGTGGAACATCAATGTGTGAGCCAAGATATAATGAGGCTCACCCTTTGTGGGAATAATGGGGGTATGACTTTTGAACTGTTTAATATATATGTCAGGGGAACTAGAGGGGGAGCGCCTCACCCCTTGTCCCAATCCTTGAGCAGGAACTATCAAGTTGCCCGTCTGGCTCATATTACATCATAGCTGGTGATTTTAATTGCACGTTTGAGCCGTTTGATCAGGTGGACACTTTGGGGCTTGAGGAAGATGACGCTAGGTGGGGTGTTCCTATTCTAAGTGCTCCCCCCATTAAAAGATGGTCCCGGCTTGCAATCCAGTTATATGCATTAACTTTGGAATATGGGGTGAGAGCTGTTAATGGCAGAACAAAGTCGGACGCTACTGGGACATGTACCTTTAACAGAGTTGGTGGATCTTCTCGCATTGATTATATTCTAATAGATGTTAGACTTTGGATATCTGTAATTGACATGGAAATTGTTCCTACAACTGATAGCGATCATAACTCACTTTGTTTGATCATGAAGATGCCATGGACCGTTTTTTGTCCGGCTGATAACGCAGGTACTGCCATGCTCACCAAGGAACTGATTCCATCTAATTGCAAAAGATATCTTAAATGGCCAAAAATTGCTGCTAACGAACTAGCAATGTCTAGCATTAAGCAATTATTGGGAGAAAAATTGTCGATATGCAGGTAGCGTCAGGTGCATCAGACGCCCACGTGAAGGTCTTAGAAGTTTACAGCAAAAGTGTAGAACAGTTGGGGTCCTTATTTTATATACCGTCCAGGCGCACCTCTCAAACTCGGGGTGCGAATAGTCGGCAAAAATGGTTTTCAAGGGATTGTAGGCAGAAAAAGAAATCGTTAGTTCTTGCTATCAAGAGCAAAAACTGCCCACGGGTCCAATCTGCGAGGAAGGAGTATAAAGCATCTCTGCTTTGTGCCAAGCGCAATTGGGAAGAATCGCACTGGCAAGATTTGAAGACCGCTAGCCTAGCGAGGGATGCTAATTTATTCTGGAACCTTGTAAGGAGGGGGGATAGAAAAGATCCTGATTTAATCCCTAACCATATTTCAAATCAGGACTGGTTTGACCATTTTAAGGGGCTTTATTCGGGGGCCATCGAAACCCGCCAAGAAGGGCCTTGTGACCAGCTAGTTACTTACCTCACCCTAAATGGTTCAGACCTCTTCACGCAGGATAAAGTCGAAGCAGCTATCAAAAGGATAGTGCCAGCAAAAGCCCCTGGGCCGGATGGTCTTCCAGGGGACTTGTTCCTTGCAGACCCCTGTAATTGGGCCAGATTCATCACACAATTAATTAATTCCATTGCTAATGGTTGCCCAATTCCGGAGTCATGGAAGGGTGCGGAAGTGGTGCCAATCTTTAAAAAAGGAGCCAGGGAAGACCCTGCTAATTACCGCCCGATCACCTTAATTGATGCTGCTCAAAAAGTAGTTGGAAGGGTGTTACTGCAGAGAATCCACTTATGGGTTGAGGCCGAGAACGTCCTCTCCCATTTTCAGGCGGGCTTCAGGACTAATACAGGGACAGTTGATCAAGCATTTAGGTTACTTCTCCTTTATTGGAAGACAGTTACCATAGGCGGAGGCAGTCTTTATCTCGCTTTTATTGACCTGAAGACTGCCTTCGACCTGGTCCCTCGAGAGCGGCTGTGGCAAGTCCTGGGCGAGATGGGTATCCCCCCACTAATACTTAATCTTTTGATTCGCCTACACGATGGTAATTTTGCACAAGTGAGATGGGGCTCGCAAGATCAAAAGACTGACAGGATTCCTGTCAACAGGGGAGTCCGCCAGGGCTGTGTCATGGCACCCACCCTGTTCTCTTTATACATGAACGGGGTGGTGAGCTTTTTGCAAGGAATTCCAGCTGATGCCCCAGCCCTGGCTGGTGATAGGGTTCCCACTCTTCTCTTTGCAGACGATACCCTGTTGATTTCAAAGACCCCGGGTGGACTACAGAAATTATTGGACAGGTTTCAGCTTTTTGTGACTCGAGGGGATTATCCATCAATGTTAGTAAGACCAAACTGTTGACATTTAACCCCTACAAATCCTTCAGGCATAAGTTTACCCTGGGTGGAACAAGCATGGAGAGAGTCGCTATGTTTGACTACCTCGGTATTCGGTTATAGGAATGTATGCACTGGAGACCCCACATTACTAAGATGCTGCTGAATCATAGGCGTGCGGCTGGAGCAATTGGCAGAGAACATCGCTCATCTCAGAGCAGGCCTGTTGCTCCGGCGCTCACGATTTATGCAGCAAAGGCAGTCAGCTCGGCCTCCTATGGTGCCGAGTTGTGGGGTCTCGAGAATGTAGATGAGATCTGTAGATCCGAAAATAAATTTCTGAGAGAATTAGTGATGTTGCCGCGCAATGTACCGCTCAAGCCTCTGATGTCCGATATGGGGAGACGTTCCTTTAGTGATATCTCTAGGTTACGACCATTGTTATTCTGGGGACGCCTCCTTCGGACCGCAGAACTTGCCAAGTATGCTGCAGCACTCACCGAGGTAATCAACCTGGATGTAAGCCACAGGGTTTCTTGGATAAAAAAGGTCAGAAAGTTGCTATTTACCCTGGGGTTTAAGGAATCCTGGGAAAGCCAAAACCCCCAAGCAAGGTTGAAATTAAAAGAATTTACTGGGGTTGGGTAGATAGTCAGGATGTCACCAACACTAAGGTAGGAAGGTTAACAGAGGACTTTTACCAACATAAGCAGCAAATATTTCTTGAGCCATATCTGGACTTTATTCAGAAACCAAGAGATAGGGCTCTCTATATACAGTTCAGATTTGGTTCTCTTATGGTTCGTGATACTACCGCAAAGTGGAGTCCTCCACACCAGACAATAGCGGGCTGTCCCTGTTGCAAAGCCCCAAAGGCGACTGTACCACATTTAATGTTTGCGGGCCCAGCATATAGCCTAGCTAGATCCAGGTGGCTTAAGCCCATCTGTAGGCTTCTGGGCACCTTCGACCATAGTGTCGCCCTACGAATTTTGAAATCTGATCCTAGAACTTTCCTCGCATGTGGTGTGGCTAAGTATCTTAGTAGTGCTTGGGTCGTGAGGTCCAGATTTTTAAGGTTGGAGGTCTGATGTTTCATTAGGGTTCTGTGCTTCATAACCCGTAATTAACCAGCTAGTCTGGGATCTATAGCACTGCCATTTTATTTGTTATGTAATGATACCTCTATGGATTAGTTTTTAGTATTTATTTGTATCTTTTTAACTTTTTATCATATTTCATGGATCATCTGCTGTTGTATGTCTTGATGGATTTTATATAGTCGCCACCAATTGCTGCTTACGATAATTTGTATTTTATTGATGATTTGTATGAATGTTGTTGCTTTTATGGTACTTGTTACCGAAATAAAGCTATTTGGATTGAAAGGGCTGACACCTACCTCCAAGAGGAGGAGGTGGAATATATAGCTTGGGATATATATTGCAAAAACTGAAGACGATTCCGTGCATAAGGCTCTAGAATCCGCACTAGCGCCTGTGGAGAAGAAGCTCCTAGAGCTGGTGGCTTCTAAACCAGAACCCCTTCCTCCGAGGGACAAATAACCTGGACCCTCTGGGTCATCTGTATCTCCAAGGCAGGCCCCACATCCCAATAAATGCCCTGGTACCCCTCTAATGCCAGGGATGCTTTTGAACGCCTTAGGAAGGCGTTTCTCGCCAATGAGCTCCCACAAAAGAGAGATCCAGGGGTTGTGCCAGATCCTTTCTCCTGGAAACCCTCCTTCCCCTTCCATTGACCCAAGTGATCCCCCCCCCCCCAGGACTCGGATGCTGACAAGTAGCCAGACAACCCTGGCGCCCTAAGTCCGACACGCTTGCCTGCATGAACATTCCTGTTCCCATTGGTGACCCCCCCTTATAGCTGACATGCTGGTGCCAGATGATATATATCACCCGCTCTTTTTAATGGGTTTCCAGCCAACAAAGTAGCGGCCTATGTGGCAGCCAAGCTTAGGAAGCCGTTAGACTAAGAAGACTGCAGCAGACTTTGAGCTGAATGCCAACAACCCTCCTTAAAGGGAAAGGCATTCCTCACTCCGGAAATCAATGCCAAAATGGCCAACTCTTAGACTTGGCGGGCCCGCTGACTAAAATTCTGGTTATGGCTGAGGAGGCCAAGTTGTAGAGTTCCCTTATTTCACCCGACACTTCTTCCGGCTGAGCCCAGCGACCTATAATTTTCTGGGCAATGCAAATTGTGCATTATCTACAGAGAGACGCAGGCCACTCCTCATCAAGACCGATCCCAAACTGGAGGACCTCAATTCTACAGAGGCAGTTGCAATCCTTTTATAAAGGAACTCGGGAAGTTCGTGTCAACCTTCCCTTCTTTGGGCAAGGTCCAGGCTTCAATAAAAAAGGTCTTTGCACCCAAGGTTTTCCCTGGGGCCGGCAGAGGATGGGGGCACTCGGTAGGCCGATCTTTTGGCAACGCCCCCTAGAGGTGCTGATTCTCCACAGGAGAATACAGGCAAGATCCAGCCAAGTTCGATGGGTTCTATCACTCACGGGGCAGACGTGCCAGGAACTCCAACGGAATATCCTGAGAAGTCTCCAATAAAAATTCCAATGCCTTGGATTTTGTTTGTGGACACTTTGAACCCCCCAAAGGAACTTCAGGAAGCACCTTAAGTTTGTAAAAAAACACCATAAGGTGACTGACCCCGATCGAGAGTCAAGCTGACTAACTTGCACCGTGACCTGGCCTGGATTTCAGGTTTGTCCCATTGAAAGCTCCAAAGCTCAAGACTTCCAGCAGTTGACTGTGGGCTCCCGTGGAACCAAGTCGCTGCAAATCCAGCCTGCTGGAGAGGCCCGATAGACATCGAGAGAAAATCGTCCAGAAAGGTTTCTAAGTGCGAAGGTAAACTTTTGACTGGGGCCGCCTGCTTAGTGTTTCCGACCAGGGCTCTATCATGGTCGGCCTCAAACTTTGACTTTGTCCTGGTCAAGCGCGACCAGATGTCCCAATTTGGCGCTATTGGTTTTTAAGCACTATAAAGTGTTTATTCTTTTAAAATTCATATCTCTGGTTCGCTACATTGGATTTTTGTCATTATGGTGTCATTTTAAACAGAAAAATATGTACAATGTGTATAAATTTGTGTTGGGTTTTTATCATTTGTTGTGTTTTACTTATTTAATTTATTGGTGTATTTAAATGCTTTACACATCTGTTGCATATGTTAAGCCTGCCTGCTCTTTGCCAGCTACCAAGGGTTGAGTAAGGGAATAATTTATTGAGACTTTGTTGGAGGCCTTTTCTGCCTTATTGTCAGAGGTAGGTGCAGACTTACCCCCACTAATGATCCACCTTCCAACACTCCTCAACAAAAAGGTTTCCAATCGGGAAGGAACTCAGGAAGGTACTCTTCACACCACAGTCTTCTCTCAGGCAGATAGCCAGGATTGTAGGTGTACTTTCATCTTCTATCCAAGCCAATTTTCCCAGGCCAAGGGCCCTGCAACGCCTCAAGGCTTTCGATCTCAGGAGGGGCCTCACATACTTGGAATTGGTTCTCTTCTCCGGGGAGGTCAAAGCGGAACTTAGATGGTGGCTCACACACATGCAGGCATGGAATGGGAAAGCGATCTTCGGTTCAGACCTGGACATTGTAATCAAATCGGATGCCAGTCTCCATGGAAGGGGCACCAGATGCAGAGGATCTTCCACTGTAGGACTATAGTCCGATAACGAACATCATCTCCATATCAACTGCCTTGAACTCTTGGAGGGATCCTTCACAATCAAATGCTGGATCAAAGAGAAGGTGTAGTGTTGCACACTTTTGAAGATGGACAATATCTCGGCGGTGAGGTACATAAATCACCTCAGAGGTACCAGGTCAAAGGTCCTGAATGACACTGCAAGAGATTGTTGGCAGTTCTGCCTCTCGCATCAGGCTTCAGTGGTGGCAGAATATTTGCCATGGTCAGTCAACAATGTGGCGGATTGGAACTCCAGACATCTCAAAGATTCGCACCTTTGGAAACCGGATCCAATGAGGTTACTTTCCCTCAACAATATGTTGGGACCGTCCCCAAGGGATCTGTTTGCTTCCCACCTGAACCATCTGCTCCCCGAATATTTCGGTTGGAGACCGGATCCAGAGGCGGCAGTAACGGATGACCTTCCTTCAGGACTGGGGGTAGAAGGGCTATGCCGTCCCTCCCTTTGAGATGGTCACAAGAACATCAGCACAGGCCACGCAGCAAAAACCAGAAGTGGTCCTCATCACACCGATCTGGAGGTCTCAAGCGTGGTTTCCAGTTTTTCTGGAACTTTCATGGGATTCACAATCCAACTCCCCTGTATCCTCATCTTCTAGAGAACCCGGAAGGTCAATATCACCACATGGTTCTGGAAGGCAACCTACAACTGATGGTGTGGAAGATTACAGGGGATGAGGGCAGATCCCGTGACTTGTGGACCAGGTTTGGAAACTCATTCACAAAGCATGGGCAGATAGTACAACCAAGAGATACAGATTGACTTGGAAATGATGGTTGGGTTGGTGTGTCCAATGGCACCTGATCCCGTAGAATCCAGCATGGTTCATGTATTGAATTTACTATCAGAGCTGGCTTCCCTGGGAATGGCTTACAGGTCGGTCAATACCTTTTTAGTCAGCCATTTCAGCAAGCCAGTTCCCTATAGAAGGGACGCAGGTGGGAGAACGCACTCTTGTACGTAAACTCCTTAGGAACATCAGATTATCTCTTCCCATGGAGCCTTGTTACTCAGCTGCATGGGACGTGAACAGGGTACTTAACCTGTTTATTTCATGGCCTCACAAAGAATTATCTAGCAAACTGGCAGTGTTACTTTGTCTAATCTTGTGTAGGAGAGGTGTCTGATGTGAAACATCTTGACATTTCTGTCACAATGTATACTCCTGAGGGTGTTACCTTCAATGTTTGTAGATGTCCAAAGACACTCTCCAGAGTGATTTCTTATCCATCCTTTCCTGACTGCCCTAAACTGTGTGGTTGAATGCCTAAAAGCCTATGAAATGGATGACCCATGGGTGAACAGCAACTTCTCATTTCCAACAGGCAACCGTTCAGGGCGGGTCAGGTGGAGTATGCAGGAAGCCTGTATTGATACCTCCTCCTTTGGGGCTCATTTAGCAAGGGGCGCAATGGCATCCAAGGCCTTCTTTGTGGACGTGAGGCTGGAGGACAACATGAATGCGGAAAACTGGTCTTCCGAGTAAACTTTCAGTGGTTTTACTTGAAAACCACTGTGGACATAGCCTCCCTGGTGGTAAGTAAGGTTTGAACATGCATAATCCTTGTCTCCGGTCAGGACATAGAATGAAAAGTTTCCTTGCAATCATAAAGGAAAGTTTCAATTCTATTAAGGACTTGGAGGCGAGGATCATCCCACTGCTTGGAATTGATAATTCAGTTCCCTCCCAAATATAACAGTGGAAGGGGAAAAGTACATTATTTTTCTTTATTGTATTTCACATTTCATGCAATGTTGCTTGTATTTGTATATATACAGTGATTTTATGTTTTATGTGAAATAGCAAGCAGGCAATGTCCCTTTCAAGTACAACTTATTGTAATGTAATATACGCCATTAAGTAGCTAATCTTTATATTTCCTAGGGAATGACCAGAAGACTGAACGATTGGAGTATTGTTTTCATGCCCGCTGTCAGGCGAAGAAAGTGAAATGACACAGAACACTATCACCTCTTCATAAAGACGCCGAATATTGATTGGATGGTTGCCATTGTTCTTATTTCTTAAGCGCTCTGGGAAATGTAGTTGTTCTAAGTCATGCTGCTGGAGAAATAAAGCAAGAAAGATATGCATAATCCTCATCTCCGTGTTCTCAATAGAACTGAAACTTTCCTTTACGATTGTTAGGGAATATTTTATTCAGAACAATGAAAACGCTCACTCACAGGCCATATCAGGACTGACATGAAGATAGGGCTAGGGCTTTCGAAAGAAGGGCGGCATGATATAAATATATCAGATATTATCACTTTGTCTTATTCAACATAAACATCATTCCAAATTAGAACTGCTGACTTCTTTCAGTCTCAGACATCAACCATTTTAGGTTGTGAAGCTGGGAGGATCGACAGCTTATTTTGAGACTCGTTAGGGGCTTGTCTGTGTCAACTCTAATCAATGCACTATTTTAACACAGCTAATTAGTACTACAAAGAACAAACTCAGCTATTTCCAAAGTACTCCTTCCTTTAGGGGAGGTTTATAATA
Organism: Calotriton arnoldi; assembly: GCA_963921515.1. Lineage (NCBI taxonomy): Eukaryota > Metazoa > Chordata > Amphibia > Caudata > Salamandridae > Calotriton > Calotriton arnoldi. Next base: position 49,060 of record CAWUFW010007489.1, on the reverse strand, counting down.
ATCAGACTTCAAAATGAGTTCAAATCAGCTATCATACTTGCATATTTTGCCACCTTTGCTTTCCTACCATTTCCCACTACCATAGAAGATTATGTCAAACCTTCCTCTTTTCATACTGTAAGGCAGAAACCTGAGAATGTTAAAAATGATACTAGGAATTATTTAATTTCTCCCTAAAGGGCCCTCATTCTGAGCAGCTCGGTTAATTGCAATAGTGCAACATCGCCTGTTCCTCACATATCGCAAATATGGGTTTTGTGATAAATATTAGCAAGTCAATCCTGCCAATATTTTCAGGTGAAAACATGCAGTATTTACCAGAACATGTGGATTTTGGTGCCATAAGAACTACAAATCTGCATATTATTCACCAAAATGTGGTGATTGGATGGTATTTATCGCACTAGATACATTTCGACTCAGATTATATCCAGGGCCGTAGCCACGGTGGGGGGGGGGCATTTGAGGGCCGGGCCAGCCCAGAATAATCTTTGCCCCCCCCCCCCCAAACGAGCAAGGCAGCTGGCACACTTTAGAGGTGCAGAAGTTCAGAAGGTGAATGAGCAATAAAAATCCCTCTAAGCATTGTTTTTATCTTGTTACATTTGCTGCATGTTCCAAGACATTTATAAATGTCACTCTGTCTTGTGACAAGTTGCTTCTTTTAACATAAAAATGTTGTTTACTATTCTTCCTTTGGAAAGTGAGAGGATTGTCTAAAGTGAACTCTGTGACAATCCGTCTGTGGTATAGACAGGGACACTGGAATTAGCCAGCAGCTGAGGCCTAAATTCTGTGGCAGTGTTGACTAATTTATGTGGCAAGAAAACACAAATGTAGTGCCTTAATGCTCCACATTTTTTTATAGAATCACTTCATTATTTTGTCATCGTTTACACTTTAGCACTGTCTGGGCAAAGGCTTCACTTCATTAGTACCGGTTCCACATCCAAATACAGCTCTGAGTAACAAAAAGGTGGACATTCAACCTTTGCAAAGGACCTTCCATTGCACTTCAGCACATGTTGCAACATTTTTAGTAAATCTTTAATTGTTTCAGCTAGAAACAAAATTCGTTTTTTATTAAAACCTGCACAATATGCAGCAGATGATGGATTATGTGGCAAATGTGATAAATTCATAATTATGCTGAAAATGCAGCAGCCGCAGAATGGCATGGTTCCATGGCGGCAGAATCTCATAATTCCAGTGCCATTATGTACAGGGACTGCAAAAAGAAATACTGTTGGATGTCACTTTTTTCCTAAGTCACAAAAAACATAATATACCTATAAATGAATTGTACACTTATTTCAACATATACCAGCAGTACATTTTGTTTATTAATTCTGATGTGTGATGGAAACAAAGATTTTAGCAGGATCAAAACAATTCTTGGTGATTAAAGTGATGAATATTGTATTGTATTGTATTGCCCATTTGTATAGAGCTTACTACCCCTATATGTGGCACTGACGTGCTTACCTACATTGGCAGCAAGCTACACCCTATGGGGTGGTGTGTGGTGGTGTTTGTGTTGTCTTTGTTTTGTGTTCCAATGTAGGAAGTGTTTTCATGTTGTGCGTGATGACCACAGAGGTGCGTTTATCGTGTTATGGGTTGCAGCGTGTAACAGTGTGGTGGGTGATAAGGTGTGAGAGACACAGACCCATACACTATCGTTGATGGTTTTTCAGTCACTAGCAGCTTTGGACAGCTCCATTTATGGTATTTCTTATGATTATAGTCTACTTAGCTGGTTACTGCACTGGGTTTTAGGGCAGATTTACTTACATTTCATGTAACTCAGTAAGGCAACTTGCTGCACTGCATTGCTTTAAAGGCAGAGAGCAGAAATTTGCCTTATTTACAAAGATATGGCACCTTTCTGCAGTTTCCTAGCACTGGCACACTATGTGCAGCCTAGCACCAACGCAGGCACCCTTGCACTAAGGTGCTAGGGTGTCTGTTACAGGCAGGATTGGTTTTGTGCATGATAGGGGAACTTTCTGCACAAAAACAATTCTTAGAGGCACATTCCTCCTTCTATGTGTGCTGCAGAATGCAGCACATAATAAGGAGAAATAAAGATATTTCTCCTCATTGTGCCTCAGAGGGGAAGGCATAGCATTTTGATGCATTCCCAAGTTTACTAGCTTTAGTAAATCTGGGAATGCACCAAAGTCATAGGTCAGCTCTCCTTAACTTACCTAGTTATCAAAAGTAGTTTGCTGGCTGGGTTGTCTTCAATCTGTGTATTGTAAGCTAAAGATTGAGCTTGAGCGTGCGACTGTCTTTCCAGGTTCTGTTGCCAGGATGTGTGGTGGTGTAGTTGGCTTCGTAATAGCAATGTTTTTAACTGTCTTCTGAAGTGCATAGGCTCCTGGATGCTTCTAATGCTGGCTGGTAGTGTGTTCCAGAGCTTGGTGGCTTGTAGTGAGAAAGCAGTGTATCCTACGGATTTCTTATGGTAAGGGGGTATAAGTGGTGCAAGCCTGGAGCGCAGCGTCCTGATTTGCTTGCATTGCTTGAATTCAGCTTGTAGTAAATAACTGTCATTTTCCTTGAGGCTCTGTGAACAATGCAAAGTGCCTTGAACATTGTCCTTTTTGATGTAGGTAGCTAGTGGATTGATTGCAAGATGGGAGTCATGTGTATGTGTTCTCTTGGGTGAAGGTAGAGAAGAAATATTGCAGCAACATTTTGGATGAGTTATATTTTGCGTATTATGAATGAGGGTGCGTCAAGGTATAGGCTGATGGCACAGTCAAGCTTGGAGATTACGCGTGAGATAATGGCATGCAGTTTCTGTTGGTATCCAAAGAGGCAACGTAATGTTTTCATTGTGTAGAAGGCATTCTATTTTATGTTTTTACAATATGGTATCAAATATAGGTCTGAATCGATAGTTACTCCTAGGTTTAAGACTTCTCTTGATTTTGTTGGAGGGGCTTAACGTTCCTCGGGTCATATGGCAGTAGGCTGGTATTTTTGTCATTGTCTGCAGGCCATAAGCTCTGACTTAACGGTATCTAGCTTTAGATGGTTAATCATCATCCATGTGTTTATGGCCCGAAGTCATTCATCAAGTTTTAAATTGGAGAGGTCTTCCAGACCATCCATTTAAAAAAATTATAGGGTGACATCTACATAGTTGTAACAGGTAAGTAAGTAAGTAAAAAACTTTGTTAGACTAATTAAATTCATTGCAATATAAAATACAATTATAAATAGAATACATTAAAACAATAAAGACTTCTTGCCGTGTGGCTGCGGAACGCTCTAAATGCTTGCACGCCATAGTTGTAACAGGTGAGATTAAATGATTTACTCAGGTTTGGTAACTAAGTTAGGTAGATATTGAATAGTAGAGGGGATGTAATGGACCCCTGTGTGACGCCAGAGTGTTGGGCGTGAGGAGCTGATATGAACGGTGGTAATCAACACTAGCTCGGTGTGACAGCTGAGAGGCAAATAATTCAATGGGCATTAGTTGAACTCCCTTTTCACCTTTCACATATGATGTGTCAAACAAGAATTGTATGTGTGAAGGGATTGCACAACTGTACAAGACTTGAGTCATGTTGTTCTTGAGACAGCAACTTTCATGACATTTCCTATTCCTAATACATAAGTTGTTGCCACTACTCAATCCTACCAGTCATTCAGAAGCAATGTTCAGTCAGGAAACTCCCTATTCCAATATGGTATGGTGCTTTGATTAGCCTCTTGTGCTGGGGCAGAGTTATCACAAGGCAGGTACGATTTATATTTTACTGACATTTCTCCAGCCTACACTGGCCGATTGTGAAATATAGCCTGATGAGTTATTGTATCTGCTCTACAGATTGTGATTTTGTTTGCAGGAGTCAAATAGTTTGTTAGGTTAATGTGCCTGCTGCAAAGGGGTGCAAATACCCTAACTAGCAGTAGTGTGAAGCTGAAGTGACCCAATATAGCCTAGCATGTCACAAAGGGCTTCTATAATAGACTATCTTTCAAAAACAGATTAATATCTAGTTAACTCTGCCAGGGTCAACACACTGAGAATACATCTCCTACCATAATTGGGGCATTTGAGGCTGAAAAAATTTGCATTATAATTGACCGCTCTAGACATATCAACAAAACATCAACTAACATTTTCAGATTTTTCTAGATTGTAATTTAAGATATGAGTAGTATAAATCTGATTTTGAAAGGTATTGACTCAGTTTTCAAATTCTACTTTATCTAATTCATGGCCATAGCAAATAAATTGCTGTTATGAGGTCCTATGTAATTAATGTACTAAGTACATATTATTTGGTGAACATTTGGGGTAGTAGTTTTATTGAGAGAAGTGTGGTAACATGGGATGGTAGGAAGTTTATGGATCCCCACAGATTCCGGAACTTTCCTTTACAGAAATATGAGGATAATATGTGATTTAGCTAAAGTTTGATGTTTGTAGGGCATTTTGGTTAAGAAAAAGTATTGGGATCCACACAAACTACACCACCCCAGACTTCACTTGGTACCTTGTTTTCAGAAATGTCTGGGCCCCGAAGGTTTCCTTCAGTGCAGACTGAGCTCTGGCCTAAATACCACAGCCACCCACATTGCTAGAATTGGTCAATTTGCAAGGCAGTCTTGATCTTTGCTAGTGTCTTAGGGAGTCTGTCCTTTCGTGGGCGATAGGTCAGCCACCAGTGGCGGCTGGCATCTACCGAAGAGTGGAGAATCACGCAAATGGGGGGTGGGTGGGTGGGTGGGTGCATGCAAGTGTGGAGACACTGTAATGACAGTGTTCAAGAAGGGCAGCAGTGTGCGGCCGCCACTTTTTTCTCATACAAATAACCTACTGAGGTGTCTTGTGCACAATACATTGTTTTCTATCCCAAATGCACGTTTTATCAACACAGGCATCCATGAGAGAAGTAAACATCAGAAGACAGTTGTTTGGTTGCTGGGCTTCTCTGAAATTCACTGATGACATGCTGGAGCGAGATTACGACACCCATGTAGGGCACGTGGCAATCATTACCAAATCAGGGGTCACCGAACTATGGATTTCAATATGCAATTCGCAATATGCAATTCGCAAATAGGCATATGAACTAGATATAAGGCTATACCTTACTCCAACTACATATATATATATATATATATATATAGATTGGTCTAGATTCACCATATACATCTGTAAATAACTAGCTGCAATGATATACTTTATTTTGATAAGAATGTGAAAAAATTGGTTGTTTCCCCTTTAACACTATGGATGTTTTTAATTGGTGGTGGGAAAGGGTATGGATAGCCCTTTAAATTGACACTCTATGCACTATACTCTATGACCCAGTAGAAGGCTACGGCCGAAACGCGTAGGTCTGTTTGTGGATGAATATGCACCTTGCTGGTTACTTGCTCCATGACGCATGATAGCTTCTGAAGCCTAATAAAGCGCCTCGTCTAAGGATTACTGTGTGCCGTCCTTCTGTTGGTCCTGGTGAAGCAGTGGTTAAAACAGGGCTTTGTTCAGAGGCTTTGAGGAAATATGTAACGTAGAGCCGGTCTACGCGAGACGTGCACCCGGAAGTGAAGCTGCTCCTGACTACCGGCGTTTTTCGGCAGTGTTTGTGAGGGAAGGAACAGCCTCCAACTATCAAGCCAAGACGGAGGAAGAAAAGACTGGCGTGGGACGGATCATGGAAGCACTGAAATGTGCGTGTAGACGGTGAGAGGCTTGGCGGCGGCGGGAGGAGTCTGACACTTGTGGCCTGCTTGTTCGCAGGCGTGCGTGAAGGTCTGCCTTCCACGCGATGTTGCCGGGCAGCTTTCTCCGTCTTTAAACAGCCCGTCTTGCAACCTTGAAACATTGTATCCGTGTGGAGATTATTTGGCTTGAAAAAGTTGTTTTTCCGGTCACACCGCAGTTTGAATTGACTTTAATAATACACTGTAAGGTGTGTTTTGAAATCCGTACGAGACGACGACTTTAAAGAAAAAAGTTATATTTAGGTGCATATATCATTTTCTCCATTACGAGTGAAGAGGAAACATTGTTTTTTTAAAGGGGAAACACTGCAGCGAATATATCCAGCTGGTCTTGTATAAACGGTGTCTTTCTTAATTGAAGTATGGCAGATAGGTGGAGCAAACGGGAGCTCATGTTAAAGGATATGTTCAATGAAAGTGGAGATGCTAAGTTAAGGACGAAGTAATAGTCAAGGTCCTAATATACATAAAACACCACGACAACAGCTAAGGGAATTGGAACAAGCTAGGATCATGGAGATTAATAAATGGTGGGAGAGTGTAACCCTAAAAAAAATACATTGAATGCAAGCGCATTCCCAGGGGGCTGAGAATCTTCGTTCTACCGACTTAGGGCCATATGTAGGTAGCTAAATACCGGTCGGTAACGGCCGAAATTCGGTAAATCTCCCGTTACCGACCGGTATTTAGGCAATTGAGATGTAGGAGGCCGGATTTAAGGAATCGGTAAATTACCGATTTCTTAAATCCTATGTAGGGAGCACTAAAGTGAGTGCATTTTTGGTTTCAGGATTCGTTATTTACCACCAACTACAAGTTGGTGGTAAATACTGAATACCTTTTAAAAAGCAATTTTGTGCTTTTTAAAAGTGCCATGTGGCAGACAAACATGCCCTTAGGGCATGTATGTGCGCCACATGTGCACACATGCACGATTCAGGGTGCAACAGGGTGTCAATTTGACACCCTGCCACCCTTGAATATGCTCCCTATTACCGATTCGGTATTTACCGAATCGGTAATAGTGAATGGCTTCCCATTCATTCCTATGGGCCTCCAGGCCCATAGGAATGAATAGGAAGGTATTCCTTATTGCCGATTCGGTAAATACCGAATCAGTAATACCGAATATTACCGAATCGGTAAAATTTACCGAATGTTTACCTACATTCTATTTACCGATTCTTAAATACCGAATCGGTAAAATTCGGTATTTAGGAATCGGTAAATAGAAATTACCTACATATGGCCCTTAGTGACCTGGACTCTGACTTACTTCTTAAATGGCAAAATGATACTACAGAGTGCTCCATGAAACTTATAGAGACACTTATAATACATGCAGAGAGAAGATTGAAAACAGCAATAGAGAAGATTGCTGCCTTAGAAAAATTACTGGAAAAATTCTTTGAAACCCTGGAAGGGAAGAAATTAGTGGAAGAGTTGGAGAACAGGTTAGAAAAACACGAGAAAGAGATACAGTTGAAGAAGATGAAAAAATTCAACAGAGATAGAATTGACTACGCCACTGGAAGGGTATACACCTTTGCCCGCCAATATGATTCTAATTTTAAAAAACAAACCATGGAACAAATTCAGGAACATGAACAACTAAGACTCTCAAGCGCAGAAAGTTCAGAGGTCAGCTCGGGGGACGAAGGTGCCCAGGGTGGCAGACCAAGGATGGATTCTTCGGGGGAAATGCGATTGCTGCGCATGACGACACGGGGAAGAAGGAGAGGAGGGATCCCCCCCCCCCTGGGATGGAAGAACAAAAAGAACTAGGCGCAGCCGGAAGAGGCAAAGGGAGAGGAAAGGAAAAGAAAGTGAAAAAATAAAATGCATTGACCCCATGAATACAAAGGAAGACAATTTGGTAATCAACTTATCAAGTAAGATCTTGAATGAGAAACATATCAACTTGCTCAACAAAGGACTAACATTCTGCCCTGATTCAGGCATGGATCTAGCTTTGGCCAGAGTGGACCTGTATAAATTTTGCAGGAAACTAAAATTAAAGAAGTTTTTTGCCACAAGGTCCACCCCTAAACCAAGATCTGAACCAATACAATCTTTGTCTAACCTTACTGGAGAAGACATCGAACCTTTGAGGGTCTTACACAATCTGATGAATGAAGAAGAACCACATGATGCTAATTATGAGGGGGCAACGAATCTGGATTATTGTGCAGCATTGGGCATAAAAACGGACAAGTCTGTAAGTAGCAAATGTAGAAGTAAATCAACATTTTGCCCACAATCACCTCCTGGTAATAAGGTGGATGTCTTTCAGGAACTGGTGGCAGAAGACCTGAGGGACATCTATATCAAAGAAAAGAAAAATAGGAGCCATAGACATTCAAACATGAAAAGTGAGGATTGGTGGGCGCTTACAGACCTACGTGGAGACATGAATATCATAATTAAACAGTCAGATAAGGGCGGGAACATTGTTGTGATGGACCGTACCAAATAGCATCAGGAAATCAGGCGACAGCTGGGGGACTCTACCTACTATGAAAGATTAAAAAATAACCCTATCAACCAGATCATGACAACTTTTCATACCAAATTACAACTATGGCATGATGAAGGTCTAATCGATGAGGATGAATTGCAATATCTGAAGGTGAAACATCCCATCATCCCGACCCTTTATGTGCTGCCCAAAGTGCACAAGAACCTAGAGAACCCTCCAGGTCGCCCAATCGTTAGCTCATGTGGTTCCCTTTTGGAGAACACCTCCAGATTTGTGGATATCTTCCTATTTCCATACATAGCTGATCTACCCTCTTATATACGAGACTCCATGGATTTTCTGAAACGTATTAATGAAACCCCTTGGAAACCTGGATACATCATGGCTACAGTGGATGTGGTCTCTCTCTATACTTCAATAGTCCATGAGGATGGACTGATCGCATGTGAACATTTCATGAGATCACGGTCCCTAAGCCTACTCAGTCATACGAAAATGCTCCTAGAGATGATGTCCTTTGCCTAACAAACAATATTTTTATCTTTGATGACAAATTTTATAGGCAAAAACAAGGAACTGCCATGGGCACCTCATTCGCTCCAACGTATGCAAATTTAACAATGGGCTTTTGAGAGACAGAATGTCTGTGGTCAGAGAATAACAGCATGAACTTGGAAAGGGTGGTGTTATGAGTCCGTTATATCGATGATCTCTTCCTTATATGGGAAGGGGAGGAAAGTGATCTAATAGATTTCTTAACATCATTGAACAATAACTCCCTAAATCTACGATTTACCCATACATATAGCAAGAGCTCGATTGACTATCTTGATATACGGATCTATATTGAAGAAGAAAGAATGTGTACCACCCTATTCCGCAAAACCACAGCATGCAACAGCATCTTATCAGCAAATAGTGCACACCCAAAAGCTCTAAAATGGAGCATTCCGTACGGGGAATTCCTGCGAGCACGTGGGAATTGCTCCGAGGAGAATGAATATGAGAAACAGATTGATGTGATGTATAGCAGATTTCGAAGAAGAGGATATCCCATAACTGTTTTGGAAGATGCACGTAAGAGAGCCACTAAACAAAGGAGAGATAACCTGTTGTTGCCCAAAAAAGTAGTGACACAGACTGAATCAAACACAGAAACAACTAGATTCATCACAGATTTTAATAGTTCAAACAAAACTGTTAAACAAGTGATTACCAATCATTGGAATATTTTAAAGAAAGATCATGAACTTAAATATCATATTTCAGAACATGTAAACATCACATACAGAAAGGTACCCTCCTTGGGGAATTTGCTAACCCAGAGTTATTTTACCAACAAAAAATCACAAAAAAGCAATTGGTTAATCCACAAGGGTTTTGTGAAATGAATCCACAAGGGTTTTGTGAAATGCCCCAAATGCAACGCATGCAACTATGGCCTCAACAGGGTGGATGTAACAACCATACAAGGTATTAAAAAATCTATCAAGGAAAGGATAACCTGTGAGACCACCCATGCAGTTTATCTTCTAGAATGTGGCTGCGGCAAACAATATGTGGGCAGTACTGTGAATAAGTTAAATTACGCATTCTCCAACATTTGAGGGCTATCGTCAATAAGGATTTCACATATGTGATGGCCAAACACATTTGGAAAGAGCATGACGGCAACTTGGAAGATAACTTTTTCTACTCTGGTATTGAACATATCCCAATTAAAATCAGGGGAGGAGATAGAGAATTGGCCCTGAGGCAAGCGGAATCAAGATGGATAATTACATTGGGGACCGAAATTCCATGGGGCTTGAATGCTGATGCCGAAATGTATACATTTCTGTAGGATTTTTCAATTATTTTTTTTAACAGTTTTGAACATCCGTGATAGGACTCTCAACAGATTAATGTAGTAGGAAGTTTGAATTGCCCTAAAATGCTTGCTTGATCTTGATGATTATGTATCTAAGAATATGGATTTTAATTTCTTGTTATCAAAAGAATTTTTTCTTTATGAGCATGAGATACTTTTCCAGGCATGGGATAATAATTTCATATGGCACTTTAATATCATATGTGCAATTGATGAGAGGACGTAGGAAAACGTCACTATTTGTTGATTTCTGTACTTTACGGAAAATAACACGCTGCACTTTTCTATTCAATGTTGTGCAATAACGGATTTGCTGTTTTCTGTACTTTACAGGAAACAACATGATGCACTTTATATTTATACACTTTTGTGCAATAATGGAATCTATATTGATTGAATATTTGTGCAATATGGGAGGCTATATAATGGAAGCACTTAGCACTTTTCCAATTTTGGTATTTTACAGTACTTTTTCACTTAGTCTTTTTTCTATATAGTTCTATATATGTGACATGGGTGTAGTAAATACTATTCAGATATTGTTGTAATAGAGGAGTGGATCTTAGCTCCTTCTAACTTACAATTAGGATAGATTAAGCATTTGTCACTTTATATCTAATACTGAAATGATTTGGAATCTAGTACTGGATGGAATACCTGCTTTGGTATGTTGCGTTCTTTGATCTCTGGTACTTTACAGGGATAATATTTGGCACTTTACACTTGCACTTTTCAATTTCCGTGATCTTAGTATTTTATGGGGTAATATATGTTATGAAAAGCACTTTGCACTTTACATTTATGTATATATATTACAACATCAATACGAGATCTTAATGAAATTGATTGAGTAACAATAGAATTGGTATGTTGTGACTAACTTCGGTCCTCTCGTCTTTGAAAATAGAAAATACATTGTCCAATTTTGTCATCTAAAAAACCTGTGATTTAATCATTATGAACAGTATAGCCATTTGAAACAATAACTGCCGAACAAGACCAAGCACTTAAATCATTTGTCTTAAAACCTTGAAACTCTTGACCTCGATGAATTATGTCTCTTAGACAATGTGTACTTCACAAGGATTGGTCTAGATTCACCATTTACACCTGTAACAACTCACTGCAATGATATACTTTATTTTGATAAGAATGTGAAAAAATTGGTTGTTTCCCCTTTAACACTATGGATGTTTTTAATTGGTGGTGGGAAAGGATATGGATAGCCCTTTAAATTGACACTCTATGCACTATACTCTATGACCCAGTAGAAGGCTACGGCCGAAACGCGTAGGTCTGTTTGTGGATGAATATGCACCTTGCACTTTGCTGGTTACTTGCTCCCTGATGCATGGTAGCTTCTGAAGCCTAATAAAGCGCCTCGTCTAAGGATTTCTGTGTGCTGTCCTTCTGTTGGTCCTGGTGAAGCAGTGGTTAAAACAGGGCTTTGTTCAGAGGCTTTGAGGAAATATATATATATATATATATATATATATATATATATATCTCAAATCCACATCTCCTCACATTTGGAAAGAAGTAGAGCACACACAGGTCCAGCAGGAAGCTCGTTTTTTATTTCTTAAGCGGCATGACGCATTTCGTCGTAATCGACTTCCTCAGATGCCGCCAAACAATGAATGGTTTCAAAGTCCACATTAAAATACAAAGTACCCCGCAGCGATTGGTTGAGGCATTTCTGACAGGCTTGGGAGGGGGATGTCTCCGAACTCGGTGCTCCGAGTCCGCACGGAGCAGCACTCTGACTTAAGTACTTTCCCCAGTGGGCAGTGTCTGCTCCTTCCCCTCACACACCTGGATCTTACTGTGGATAACGAGCGACCTCCCCGGACTCTCATCCCACCGCCGGAAACCCGTATCAAACCTGCAAACAGCACTTGAGTAAGTAGTGTTTTCCTGCGAAGTCACAGTCCAATGATAATTGGCAGGGCAATTTTACGGGATGCGGCGGTTCGGCATTTCCCAAAAAGTTTTTAGACACCACAAATTGCCACTGATGCCGCCGAACTACTTGGGGATGGGTAATATATATATATATATATACTGTCCACAAATCCCCGTCATCACAGCTCGTCAAGCGTGAGCAAGGCGTAAAGCCAAAACGTGTCGTTTTTTACTTGCCAATAAATTATCTGCAGCAATTTGGGAGTCCGAGTGTTTCCTGTGATGACGGGGATTTGTGGACAGTAAATTAAGGATTTCCGGTATCCTGTCTCGGACCACCCGTGACAGCCCTGCATTTCATAACCGGGAATTGTGGAGTGAATATATATATATATATATATATATATATATATATATATATATATATATATATATATATTCTGTCCTTGAAATTCTTATATGCCGATATTCATGGGGTTCGTATTTAGTAGAGCATCAGTATTTGGGATAGAATGCATCTATAGAGCACAGCTTTAATGTTTGGTCATAGCTGGGGACCAGGCCCCCCTAAAAATATACTTCTGGCTAAGGGCCTGATTTTATCAGGTGCAATAAATATCACACCCATACCATTTACCGGGCCACTCGTAATAAGTGCCGTAGAAAAATATTTGAATAAATGTCAATGTCAAAATTGCTACATGGTTCAATCCCAGAGAAATGGGAGACAAGTGCAAAGACCAATTTCTGTCATCATTGCTATTAAATGACAGATAAGTTGAACGGTTGTATGAGTACAATGGAGAACGCACGCTGGATGCATTTTCACCATTTAACAATGGTGCAAAGAGATATTCTTTTGGCAGATTATAATAAATAATGTGGTGCTGACATTCAACTGTAGTCTTAGGTGGGCTAGTAGAAACTTCTGTCAGTCCTTCGAATTGGAAAAGATGTATGTAACCATATTCCCACAAATTTTATCCACTCCAGAGTTTTACAAATGTTTGTGCAAATTACTAGAAGGTATGTCAGTAATACTGACAGTACTAATTCATTTGTAGCAGCCATTTGAAAATGACAGCTGGTAAGAATGGTTCGGCCAAACTGTCCCAAATTTCTAGAGACATTTTCTAAATATGTCAAGAATAGTTGCTTGTATAATTAACTAGTCATTTTCAGTAAATTTAATGGGATTCGAGATATTTTGTAAAGTGGCCCTAGTCAGTGTATGCTACTGCTATTGTCCACCCTTCCTCACTGTCCACCACGGTAGAGTGGGCTTTGGAAACCAGAGGAGAGCACCATACACGCACGGCCATTGGTATCCCACTGTCCATGGCTTCTGAACCTGTTTCGAGCTATGAAGGCAGCAAAGACTTCAAATCTTGCCCAGGCAGAGTGTGAAGAGTCCTGTGACTGCCACTGTCCTCTTTTTTCTTACGTTTATGATTTTCCAACTAGCATGCCACGATACCTTCACAGTCTCTTCCATCTACCTGCTCCTACTCCATTTCCAGACAGAGGTGTGGCCAGCACTTTAAATCCTGCCCAAGACACACAGTGCAGGAAGAGACCTCCTGTGTGGGTGTGTGCTGCTGCTATAGCCCACACTCATATCCCCATCTCATGATTTTCTGCACACACTGTACGCCACAGTTATTGGTTCCCCCATTCTCTAATTCCTATCCCCATATCAGTCACCTCCGTACTGAGAATACCAAGAACTTTAAGAGCGTATCAGAATTTACAGAAATACAGGTGGTGCATTTATTGCACGGTACAGTGGTGTGTTTCTGAACACAGCCTGATGACTTACAGAAGGCACTTGTGCTTCCACACTCATGGTCACTTAGAGCGGGTGTTACGCAGTTGTACGGGGCATCTGGTGGAAACGGTTGCATAAGAACAGAAGCATACAACACTGGACAAAGAATTCAAACTTGAGCATCTTCATTTGTCTCTCTGATGCCACACATTTCAAGAAGGAGGCATAGTCAAGTCTTATAACCTATCTTTCTATGAAGGCGGTCCATTCAGGGAATACAACTTGAGGTTCCAGGATGGAAAAACATATTTTCCTGTGATGTCAGTTCCTATTTAAATTATATATAAGGAGGCATCTAACAGTGATGAATGTGTCAAACACATTCATTCCTTTATTTTTTCGTCGAGTCAATTGCCCGTTTGCTACTATATTTGCCCCTGATTTTTGATGCTTTGTAGCTAGAGAGCCTGCTGGATATCATCTAGACAAATCTTGCTTAGCTCTTCCTCCTTCTTGATCTCAGGTGCCACCTAGTGTGCTTCAATTCACCTCTACATTATTCTTCGTCTATATTTAAGAGTTAAAAGACTCCCTTGGATTTTTTTTTACCCTTTGCAGCAGTTTCTTCCTACTCTGGAACCTCTTATGGAGAAACTTAACACCTTTCACATTTGCTATTACCTGGGCTAGTAGGAGAAGTTGTCCTTTCCTCGGAAAATCACAAAGGAAATTGAAAAGACCTAAGGGCCTGATTTAGATATCGGCAGACAGGTTATTCCGTCACAACGGTGACAGATATCGCGTCCGCTGAAATATTCGCCGATATCTAAATCAGGCTCTTAGTGCCTACTGCATGACAGATTGCAATGCCAACACCTCCTTATGTTTGCCTGAACTATTAGTACTTACCAGTACCTACTTCTAGAGTTACAACAATTACGCCTGAAGAATTCAGCATTAAAGCAGACCTTGGGATTGCTGTCTTCAGTTATCCCAGTAGTCTCATCAAGTGTCCCACATTTTTCCGGGGATCTAGTGTAGTTAACAGAATTTTTAGATTCTCATATGGTGCATTTTGCTTTCTCCCCAGACAATTTTACCAAGATCAAGCAAAACTGGCTTACCTAATTGGTTGTCTAGCATTTAAGATGTTTGAATCTACTGACTTGGAGTATTCTGCAGAGGAAGCATTGTGCGATATTCAGCCAGGTGAAATGGATGTTTCACTTATGTAACTCATTTTCATCAATTTGCATCTGAAACTACATAGAAGACTCTTTTTGCATGGCTTTAAAGAAAAAGGTATGGACAAGTTGATTTGCTCATAATGCCCTATGTCATTTTCTGAACGTACTGATTTAGAATTACTAATTGAACATAGATTATAAGAGAATCGGTTAGAAAAAATAAGTTCAACTATGTTCTGACTTTTATAGTTTGCTCATGCAGAGGTTCCAGTGGGGTCATTGCCCCAGGAAGAGCCTGTGCAAACAGGCAGTTGAGGGGCATTAACTGAAGATGAAAATAAACACTGGCAAAAAATGTAGCTATGTCTGTATTGTGGTAAAAGATTCAGCTGTGTCTCTGTTGTGGTGAAAGTGGACATATGTTTCAGACTTCCAGTAAACGCCTTAGCAGAATATAAAAAAAACAGTCATCTACTGAGAAAGAGGCAGGAAAGCCTTGTCTTCCTTATATTGCACTATTTGTACAGGAAGGGGCATTACTGTTTTCCTACCAAATCTATCTTTAAAAGAAGAAGCCAAAAGTACTTCATTTCCCGTCATTCATCTGCACAAGAAGTGACCATTAGATTGCACATCATCCATCTAAACAGAAGATTACATCAGTTCCTAGCTTCTTCCTACTTCAATCAATCCCCTACTTCAGTCAACTCTTCAGGGTGTCCCCAGCAAATGGTATGCCCTGTTTGGACATGATAGAGCCAGGATGGGCCATGGGACAGAACACCGGTTCCACTGAAACGTACACAGTAAAATAAAATATTGTGCCTCACCCAGAACCCATACTGCCAATCCCTAAAATCGCAAGATGTAGAAGGCCCAGGCACTCGCATAGAATTTGCAAAACACATAAGCCAATCCTAGTACACATCCTACCAACTACCACACACTCTCAAACTACACAACTCACATTCTAAGCCATGCTCATTAACGCAAGCTTTACAGTACTTCATAACATCATACATTGCAGACTTCATCACCTGTCATAAGCTTGACACCCTAATTACAGAAATATGGTAAACTCGCATATCCTAGACATCCTTCCTTCCATAGGCTGCTGCACCCATCTTGTGGACCGCATACATAAAAAGAGAGGAGGCCTTGCTGTCCTCCTAGTTCGGCACCTTAGGAAAGCAACTCTCAACCTCATGGAGCTGCTAGCATACCACTTTCTGCAACTCATATTGCCACCTTCTATCTCATCTACTGGCCATCTGGGCAGAACAAGGACTTCATTCATGAATTGTCAGATCTCACCACCACCTCAACTATCTGACATGCCTACATCACCCTCTAGTGTGACTTCAACCTCCCAGAAAACACAAGCTAAAAAAATACAAGATACCCAGTTCAACTAAACTGACACACTCACAGTGGTATAGCATGTCACACAACACACTCCAAAGGGCAAATCTTCAACCTCATCATCTCAACATCACCAACAATCCAATGCAATCCACCCATACCCCTGGGCTAGTCCGACCACTTCGCTAACCCTATCTCCCTGCTCAGCTTCCTACCAACAAACCAAGGTCGACACAAAAGAGAGGAACCAGCTTTCACATCCTTCAAAGACTTCTCCCTAGGAACTTAAGGCTTGAACACATATCTCACCCTATCAGCTCCATGTCAATGCAAACACCCTTGTAAACAACGTAAACACTTTTTTGTGAAACTATATCAGCATCCGCGTCGCGATTAAAACAATCTAGTACAAGCCAAGCCATCGACACCCTGATACTCTAAAGACCTTGCTGATAATAAACGATCCATCCACAGACAGGAAAGAAAATGGAAGAAAAACAGAACTCCAGATGACCTCATGAAACTGATGTACCTCTGCACCACACCCACACTGCTCATCACATCAGCTAAAGCAAATTACTAAGTCAATACCATCACTGAGGTCATAAGAAGCAGAACGCTTTTCAAGACAATCAAGCACTGCATCAACCCCCTGCCAGACCCAACTATTCCTCCCCCCACAGAAATGCGCAATGCCCTCAACTGCTTCTTCAGTGAAAAAATACAGAATATCCAACGGCATATCATCAACATCAAGCCTGCTTCATCTATTATGCCCACCCAATTCCCGTAGAATTTTAAAATGGTCAGACTACAAAGCCCTACTTCTTGCTGATCGCACCACTGTACTTGTCTCCCTCAAATCCACTTCTTATGAAGAAGATATCTTACCCCTGCACGACCTACTTAATGGCTGCTACAGCAAGGATGTGCAAAAGACGTGCTGCTGGCAGGCCAAAGGGAAGCCCATCTGCGTCTGCACCGCACACAGTACCAGGAACCCTATTTCCCCCACGCAGCTACCTTGTTGCAACCTCTGCGCCCTTAACCCCAACCGACACTCCACACGTTGCTATCTTGCCACACCACACAACACCGTTGGAGCATTTTCCTGTGCTTCCTGCAAGTTTCCATGCACCTACCCATACCCAACACTCAGTGCACCTCCACGAACAGCACCCAACACCCCCCTCACGCTCAGTCCTCTAACCACCAACATAACACTCCACACTCACATGCATGCTCCTCAACACCCTCTCACTCAATAAACATGCCACTGAGATCTGGGGCATGTTACATGACAGTGCCCCAGATCTACTCTTCCTCAGGGAAACCGTTCTAAACCCTATATCAGCACATGAAATCGCCACAGCCATCAACCCCGGCCAAAAGATTGCAGAGCAAGACAGACTACACAAGCCCAGAGGCGGAATCACCATCATCCACAAGAACACCATCAGCTGCACCACATCCACGGACACATCATACTCCGAAATGGAATACCTGCTGTTCAAGATCCATGTCACAGCCAACTTGACCCTAAGCAATACTCTCATCTACAGACCACCGGGACCGAGCACCAACTTCATCGACACAACACACACTTTGTCGCACCACTCGCCCTCACTGCTAGCAATTACATCCTACTCCGAGATCTTAGCTTCCACCTTGAAAACCACGCCGAGCCCAACTCAAAAGCACTCATTGAAGACCTTGGAAGCCTGGGCCTCACTCAACAAGTAAAGGGATCTACCCACATCACTGGATGCTATTTCCATCACCTTTGACAACATCCAAATCGATGAGCCCACACCAGTGCCCTAGACACGCCCTTCTCAAGTTCAGCATTCCTGTCCCAGTCCAACGCATATGCACCACTGAGCGAATGATTGTCCCTAAGTAAATTGATCTTGAAGGAGTGCATGGCTCTTGATTATGCTCACCACATTGGCTTAACTATATAAAGAGTTGTTTTGGAAGACTGGGAAGAGCGGACTTATTCACAAACCCAGATCTAGTGATCAAGAAAGCCCTGGGCTGGGTGCAGGAGGCTTTTTATAATCAGAGTACACTAGATAGGGAAAAGTGTGAATTGAGGAAACCTAGTGTCCGTAAATTCATTATTCTGAAAACCCTGCAATTGACTGAGCCATATCTTTTAGGTCCTTTTAGTACCCATGAACATTTCTTATTGACTAGGTTTCGCTTTGATCTCTTCCACCTTCTGTTGGCACAGCCACGCGGATGTAGTAGAGGTCAGACTCTAGAGTCCTGTGGCTGCAACGGTAAGTCTCCACAGGACATGCTTCACTTTTGAATGTTTTGTAAGTATTATGTGATTCCTTGGAAATGTTTTATCATCCTAATTTTAAAAAGGTTGAAGTTTAAGCAGGTGCGACCAGCTTTTATTTATTTTCAATAGTTGCCTGGTGATACTGTCCTTTTCGTTCTTAACTTTTTGAAATCAACAGTAAGGCTTAGAGCCTGATGCGATTAATTGCAAGTCATTTTTAAATGACGGTATAGTGCCACACACAGCTCAGTTAGGGATCTTGTGCTTATTCTCCCTTTTTCTTCTTATCTTTAATGAATTATTGTACATGCACTTTATAACATATTCTTATGCATTGTATGAGAATTTTAAGCTAGATTTGTTATTTATGTGATCATTGTACAAATATATTGTATCAGATTATATTCCATACTATGTACTGTTTTAGAATACTTTTATGGTTTTATGCAGAAACCGAATAAAGTGTAGTTGATTGATTGATTGAAATGCACCACTGCCAGAGCAGCCCACAGAAACTGGAACAGCATCACTGACAGGGACTGGAACACCGCTCCCAAAATCCACCAACCCGAACAAAGCCACAGCCTCAACAAAGCGATCAAGAATTCCAACAATTGGATCACCTCCTGGGCCGACTCCCTGGCCTCTCTCAAACAAAGCAGTACAACAAAATCCCAGGCCACCTGGTACACAGAGGAACTCAGACTGATGAAACGCCACTGCAAACAACTGGAGCAGGAATGGAGAATGAGCCAGGACAATGTAGACAGGATCACATTCAAAACTGCCCTAAGACGCTGTCACCATATGATCTGGAACACCAAGCGTGCCTCTCTGGTGGACCACATCGATTCCAGCATCAACAGGCGCAAAGAACACTGCCACTGTGAAAGATTTCACCTCATCAGCGGTCGCCTCCAACACACTCACCCCTTAGCATGACCTCTGTAGCAATCTTTTTGAATTCTCCAACAATAAAATCATTGCCATTTACAGCAACTTCAACCTGCAACTAGACCCAACAGACCTTTCCAAACGCTTCAAGAACGAATGCTAACCACATAGCTCATCATCACCCCAGAAGAAACTGCCGCCACCATGAAGTCCATCCACTCAGAAGCCCAATCGGACCCCTGCCCCCAGCACGACTACTCCAGAGGACTGCAACCCATCAGTGCTATGCTCACACCAATTCTTAATGCCTCCACCTCTTAAGCGACCTTCCCAAATGCCTGGAAACACTTAACTGTCCTCCCTTTGCTGAAGAAACCCTCTGTGTACCCTTCAATGCTCACAATCTACAGACCGATCTCCCTGCTACCATTCCAGGCTGAGGTCTTAGAGAAAATCATTAACAGACACCTCATCAAATAACTCAATGACCACCAACTCCTCGACACCACTCAGTTTGGTTTCTGACCCAACCATTGCATGGAACCCGCCCTTATTGGTGCTACAGAGGAAATCTGCATGACTCTGGATGGAGGATACATGGTGGTGCTCATCATCCTAGACTGCTCTGCAGCATTTAACAGTCTCCAACCCCAACCTCATCCAAAGCCTATCCAACATAGGAATGCAAGGACATGAACACCAATGGATTTTTTGATCCTTCCTGTCAGGAAGGACCAAGTCAGTCAGCCTGGCACTGTACACCTGCAACATCATATGCAGAGTTCTGGAAGGAGTTTCCCCGAGCCCGACCCTTTTCAATGTGTACATAGCCAGCATCCTCCGCTTTCACAACAACAACATTCTCTCCTACTCTGTCAACATGCAACTCATTCTCTCCTTCACGGACAAGATGCCAAGTACCTGGATCAAGTTCAATGCCTACATGACTGAAATCGCATACTGGATGAAGACCAACTGTCTAAAATTGAACACCAACAAGACTGAAATTGTGATCTTCGGGAGGAGTTCAACACTGGGGCCTCCACCTGGTGGGCAACAGAGCTAAGACCAACACCACCCACACTAAGACCCTCGGAATCAATATCAACAGCAAACTCGACATGACCGCCCAGTATAATGCCGTGACCGCCTCATGCTTCCATACCTTGAAGTGGCTGAGGAAGATTTTCACATGGCTCCAATCAGCTCCCAAAAAAACATCATGCACGCCCTAATCACAAGCAATCTAGCTTACAGCAACACCCTCTATGCCGGGATCAACAAAAACACTCACCAGAAGGCTGCAGCACATTCAGAACAGGACAGAATGGTGATTCTCAAATTGCCTTGCGGAGAGAATCTTGATTTCATTAAAGACAACGGAGGCTAATATTATGCCTCGGAAAGGCGAAGAGCACTGTTGATGAGAATAAACCCCAAATTGGGTGACTGGCCCACAAGTATCCCTAAGGAGACACTAACGGCCTTCTTTATGGAGAAAGTTTTATCAAAACACTAGGGGAATGCGTCTCTACATTCTCTGCTTTTAGCAAAGCCCAGATCAACATGTGACACATGTTTCACAATAGAGTTTTTGGCAGGGCCGACAGGAGGGGATTGGCTGTCGGCCGTGGTCAATAAAGGTCCCAATTCTACCGAAGCAACGACCAACAGGGTTATGGAAGAGGCTACCGTGGAAGCAACAACTTCTTTCCACAAAGAGGTTGAAAACACTGCTCACGCAACAACAGGGGCAGATACCAGGGATCTAGTGATCAAGGTAAGAGTTTGTCCTCAGATTGGTTCTTCCCACTGAAAGGTAGGGGAAGATTACGTTATTTACCAGAGGCATGGTCAAACATAACAAAAGATTCATGGGTTTTACAAACCGTGCAGGGGTTCCAAATAGACTTTTGCAAAACTCCTTATCAACCGAAGAAACCAAGGGAACTTTTCATAGACCAGGAGCATTCTACTCTAATAGATTCAGAGGTAACACAAATGTTACTTAAAAGAGCAATCCGCAAAGTGACCAATTCAAAGGGAGGTTTTGTAAGTACGGTTTTTCTAGTGAAAAAAAAAATACAAGGGCTGGCGACCAGTTCTAAATTTGAAAGAATGAAATACATTTTTGGTTTACAGACACTTCAAGATGGAAGGAATCCACCTTCTAAGGAACATCTTGCAAGAGGGAGACTGGCTTGCGAATTTAGATCTCAAACATGCCTACTTCACAATCCCGATGGACTCACACAGTCAGAGGTTTTTACGTTCCAGTTGGAAGGGCGATGTTAGATTTGGGGGTCTCTAGTTGGCAGAGGTAGGTACCTTTGTCCAAATAGGGACCCTTGCGTCTAGTCAGGGAAAGTAGGTACACTCCTGAAATAACCCCTGCTCACCCTCTTGGTAGCTTGGCACGAGCAGACAGGCTTAGTTCAGAGGCAGTGTGTAAAGCATTTGTGAACACATACAGTAATCAAGTGACAACACTACAAATGGACACCACACAGGTTGTATATTTATAAAAATAGGTATACTTTATATAGATTTATCACAAGACCATAAACGACAAAAATAATCCACAATACTGTCAAGAATGCTTAGTTCTGATCAAAGAGACTTAATTCAAGGTTCTGTGCGAGTCGGTAGCCTCCTCCGGCTACGGCGATGTCAAGAACAAACAGAGTCTAACAAATCCAGCTGGCCGCGTCGAGACGGGCCAACCCAGCGTAGACAGACTCGGTCACAGTACCTTTACTTGAAGCGGCAGGCACGGGCGTGCGAGCCGGAAGGCTGTACGTCGCGATCGCGATGCAAAAATGGAAGCGTTGCAGGACGCGTTGTCCCTCGATGCGGTGCAGGCAGCGGCTCGTTGACGTCGTCGAGACGGATTCGGTGAGACCAGGGCCGTGCGTTGCAGGGCGAGACGGTGCTTCGATGCGGTGCTGGCAGGTTGCGGTGCGGCGACGGAGCCGGATTCGGGAGCTGGCGTCGATCAGTCCGGACAGCGGTGCGAGTCGGGCGGTGCGTCGCGAAACGTGCGAGCGGTGCCCAACTCCGGTGCGGTCACAGGACTCGAACTCAGCAGCAGTGACCGTGTCGGTCGGACCAGATGGATTCGGTGTAGCGAGGCGTTGCAAGGTGCGGTGCTCACAGGTTACGGTGCAGGCAGCGGCTCGTTGACGGAGTCGGTGAGACCAAGGCCGTGCGTTGCAAGATGCAGGCGTTGCTCGATGCGGTGCCAACAGGACACCGAGCCGGTCGGGAGAGTCGGTCACAGCTCCCTACCTCTGTAGCCACTGAAACAGAGTTTCCAGCAGCAATTCACAAAGGGGGTGAAGTCCAATGGTCCTGGGACTTCGATCAGGGGGCAAGCTCTCTTCCAAGCCCTTGGAGATCCTTCACAAGTTGATGAAAGTCACAGCAAAGCAAAAGTTCCTTTCTCCTTTCTTTGGCAGTCAGGCAAACCACTGCAGGCCAATCCCCCAAGCAGCACTTAAGGCTTAGGGATAGTCTCTCCTCAGTTTCTTCTTGGTTCCGCTCCTCAGCAAAGGTTTCTTCTTGTTCCCAAAAGTGATCAAATTTCTTGGGATCAGGGTCCCAATATTTATACCCCAAAATCCTTTGTCCTCTGAGGGCAGAGGGGCCTTTGCCCAGTCCAAACCAGTTCTGGAGCACTCTGTTTACATGACTCCTTCTTTCCTTTCACAGTGCAGGGCAGAAACATCAGACGCCCCACAGGAGGTGGAGCCAGCATTGTGGAGGGAAAGCCCAGCCCTGGAGCACTTCGTTGACATGATTCCTTCTCTTCTTTCACTGTGCAGGGCAGAGACATCAGACGCACCACAGGGGTGGAGCCAGGACTGTGGGGGCAGGCACTGTCCTATTCAGGTCCCAGGTGCAACTCCTCCCACCCATCTAGATGCAGATCTCTCTATTCACCACTGGGCTGACTCATTCTGTCTCCTGGAATCCCCAGCCCTGTCACTCAAAAACACCAGACAAGGAATACACAACCTAGCAGAGGCAGGCTTTGGATAGTTAGACAAGAAAATACCTACTTTCTAAAAGTGGTATTTTCAAACACAGAATGTTAAAACCAACTTCACTAAAAGATGTATTTTATCATTCTGAGTTCAGGCATACTAAACTCGAATTTCCACCATGTTCCCTGAGTCAGTTAGGATTATAAAATGTAATAATCTAACTGCCAATTCTGGCCTATGGAGAACAGGTAGCCTTGCAATAGTGAAAACGAAAATGGCTGTAATTCACTATTAGGACATGCCACACACACCAGGGCATGTCCTACCTTATACTTACAATGCACCCTGCCCTAGGGCCTACTTTAGGGGTGACCAACATGCAGTAAAGGGAAGGTTTAGGG
Organism: Calotriton arnoldi; assembly: GCA_963921515.1. Taxonomy (NCBI): domain Eukaryota; kingdom Metazoa; phylum Chordata; class Amphibia; order Caudata; family Salamandridae; genus Calotriton; species Calotriton arnoldi. Next base: position 25,158 of record CAWUFW010007489.1, on the reverse strand, counting down.
CCTGATAAGTGGGTGTACTTACCAAGTCGACATGGCAGCCCTAGGCTGCACACAGGCTCTGCAATGGCAGGCCTGAGACACACTTTACAAGCTGCTCCTGTGGGTGGCACAACCAGTGCTGCAAGCCCACCAGCAGCATTGGATTTACAAGCCCTGGGCACACTCAGTGCACTGTACTAGGGACTGACAAGTAAACCAATCATCCAATCATGGAGTCACTAATACACAACACAATTTATCATAGGGAGCACTTGCACTTTGGCACTGATTAGCAGTGGCAAAGTGCCCATGAGATCTAGTCCAGCAAAAACATATCGACAACAGTGGAGGCATTATGAAAAAAATGGAAGGGAGACCCACGCCAAGGATGCCAGGTCTAACAGGCACCCTATATCAGTTCTGTTGTCTTCCTTTTGGTCTTTCCTCAGCTCCCTGGTGTTTTACCAAGGTTCTACGATCAGTTGTGGCCTCCCTCAGAAGAAGGGGAGTAAGGCTAAAAATATATTTAAACAACATACTGGTAATGTCTCAGGACCAAGAAGAATTACTGACACATATGAAGTGGTCAAAGACACTCTTAGAGGAGTTGGGGTTTATTATCAATATAGAGAAATCTATTCTAGTCCCAACGCAGAATTTGGAATTCTTGGGTTTTCAGGTAGATACCATCGAGTCTCAGTTGCTTCTACCTCAAAAGAAGCCATCAAAAATAAAGAAAGAAGTAGCTTATGTTCTTTCGAAAGATGTGGCGAGTCTAAAAGATTTGGCGAGAGTAGTCGGGTTATTATCCTCCTCAATACAAGCCATCTCCCGGGGCCCTTACATTACAGGGCTCTTCAGAGATTGAAGACCTTGTGTCTAAGGAAGGGTCTTTGGTATTCAGATTCAGTCCCATTATCCCAGGAGGCTCGAGAGGACCTCCATTGGTGGCTGAACAATCTGGACAGCTGGAATGGGAAAGCAATTTTCGGAAATATCCTAGAGTTTACAAAAGAATCGGACTCCAGCAACCTGGGCTGGGGTGCGAAACTGGGAGAGATAGAAAGAGGGGGAAAATGGTCCAGAAAGGAAATGTCCTGCAAAATAAATTGCTTAGAAATGTTAGCAGGCCTAAATGCTCTGATGAGTTTCAAGGACACCCTAAAGAACAGCGTTGTCCTAATCCAACTAGACAATTTCACAGCAGTCTCCTATATCAACCACCTATGGGGAGCAAGGTCAAAAAAATTGAATCGACCTAGCCAAAAAGAATCTGGCATTTTTGTTGGTGTCAAAAGATCTTATTGAAGGTGGAATTCATTCCGGGCCTCCTGAACAAAAGAGCAGACTGGAACTCGAGGTATCTTCAGGATTCCAGCGATTTGAAATTTAACATGAAGTCCTTCAAGAAAATTAAGAAATTATGGGGCCCTTTCACAATATACCGGTTTCAAGCAGACTGACTTACCAGATAGACAGATTTTACAGTTGGAGACCAGACCCCAAGGCCATAACAGTAGATGCTCTACCCCAGAATTGGAAAGGGGAGAACATGTATGCTTTCCCTCCCTTCACACTAATCCAACAGGTCTTGTTAAAAGTAAGGAAGGAAGGATCCCAAATTATACTAGTGCCACCATTTTGGAACCACACAAGTATGGTTTCCTGGAGTGATGGAGCTATCGATGTAATTTCCACGCCTAATACCTGGCCCTGTAGGCCTGTTAGAAGGACAGTTTGGGGAGGAACATCCTCTGATCCTAGAAGGAAATCTGAACCTTCTTGCTTGGACGATTTCAGGAAATACAAAAGATACGTAGGGCTTTCAGGAGAAGCTAAGGACTTATTGGACGAGTCATGGGCACCAGGCACTAGGAAGAGATACACAGGAGTATGGAAGAAATGGTGTAGATGGTGCTTGGAATGGAATTTGGATCCTGTGGAAGCTCCTGTAGTGGAAGTGGCAAGTTACCTTGCAAATTTGTTTAGGTTAGGTCTGTCCTACAGAACGATAAACTGCTATAGATCAGCTATTTTGACTGGACACACTTTAGTATGCTTTTGGTAGCGACCTCTTGGTTCGAAGGGTAATGAAGGGTGTAAAACTTAGACGTCCGCCTAAGGCCAGATACAATTCCTTATGTTTGACCTATTTATATCCTGGCAGGAAAATCGGTTTCTCTCTAAAAGACAAATATCGTTCAAACTAGCAACCTTACTATGCTTAATTTGATTTATAAGGGTATCAGACGTAAAAGCCCTAGAGACTTGTATTAGGTATTACGCTCCAGAAGGGGTTCATTCTGAAATATGGAAAAGAACACAAACAATGTCAGAAAACATATTTTCCCTGGCTTTTGAGGGCTGTCAAAAGTTATGTGTGGTAAGTTGTATGAAAGTTTACGAACAAACCATGCTTGAATTCAGACCAGATGGTGAAGAACAACTATTAATTTCATATGTTAAACCATTCAGAGCAGTAACATCGGCTACCATTTCTAGATGGGTAACACAGTGATGTACGAAGCAGGAATAGACTTAACTAGAATTGGAGCACACGGAGAGAGCAGCAATGGCCAGTAAGGTCTTTTGGGCAGGAGGTACACTTGCAGATATACTTAAAGCCGCAGACTGGTCAAACGCCAGCACTTTTGCTAACTTTTACCTTAAACCTGTAGAACATGTGAGCAATGTGGCTCTGAAAAGCTTTAAACGTGCATAATGGTAGCCTCCGGTCTTGTAATGAAATGGTGATTCTCAACTAGACCTTAAGGAGAGAATCTTGATTTCATTAAAGACAACAGGGCTAACATTATCCTTCCCGCCACACCCTAGTTTCTGTACTGTTAAGTCCTGAACATCACTATGCTTAGATGTTTACGAATAGTTTATCATATTACAGGATTATTGGGTTTAAACGTTGATAGATTAATGATGTTGTTTACAACTTGTAGTGTTTTAGCAATAAGATTAATATTGCTTTTTTCTATCTCTGTCTTGATCACATTTTGCATTTTTCATTACATTATTATATTTACAAAAGGAAATTTTATTTCCAAATGGTTTCACTTGGTATCTATTTTATTTCCGATAATCTCTGCAATAGCTTTGGATGAAACTGAAGTAAGACATAGTTTTCAGTGCAGCTTGAAGAGGTAGAGTCACAGTTATAATGGAGATATATGATGTTATGACATTCTATATTGGAATGTTTTATTTATGATGTATTGAATATTCTTTTAAAGTGCTGCATGTTGGGGGCAGCAATAAAAGGTTATTGCATAATGGTAGCTTCCGGTCTTGTAATGAAAATCACCCTCCACTTTCCACACTGTACTTACATCACACCAAACCTGAAGGAGCTCCACTGGCTCCCCATCCACAGATCAGCACAATTCAAACTCCTCACCCACACCTTCAAGGCACTATATAAAATTGGCCTAGCATACCCCAAAAACCACATCTGATTTCACAAACCTTCCAAGCACCTCCACTCGTCTGGACTCCTACTTGCACACATCCCAAGCATATGGAAAAGCAGATCCAGTGATCAAGCCTTCTTCTAAATGTCTCCTAAAGCATGGAGCGACCTGCTGCTACACAAAAGAGACTCCTCCTCACTTCTTGAATTCTGCAAGAAGCTTAAGACCTGGTTTTTTGATTAGTCCCAATAGGACCTAGGTGTGGGTAGACTCACAACTGCTCAGTGGCAGGATACCCTCCTGGGTGATAGTGTGCGCTACACATCTGCATCACATGACATGCGCTACACCCTGATGACCTAACAAACTGCTGGCCATCGCTCATATACCTTTCATTGGCAAGATCATTGAAAAAGCAGTCTATTTTCAACTGCAATATCACATCACTGTTAGCCATCTCCTGCACAACTACAAGTCCAGCTTCAGATCATGCTGCAGCAGAGAGACCACTATCTTACACACCGTAGATGATGCCCTCTTGACCGCAGAGGAAGATGATCTCTGCCTCCTGATACTGCTAGACCTCTCAGCTCCCTTCAACAAAGGCAACCAACCCAATCTCATACGTACCCTGGAGTCTCGAATGTGATTTACCTGCAAAGTACTTCACTGGTTCTCCTCCTACCTTTCCAACCCATACTAGTTTGTTCACATAGGCACTTTCGGGTCCCAAAAGATCCTATTACGTGGAGTCCTCTAGGGTTCTATACTGTCTCCTGTCATCTCCAACCTATCCATGGAACCACTTGGTGCTACAGTCATACATAACCGAATCAAGATTCACCAATAAATAATTCACAACTCAAAAGTCTCCTCTGCCTCAGACATTCAATAGCTCAAAGGCTGCCTGCGTATGATCCGGACTTAGATGTCCAGTACCTACATGAAGCTTAACTAAACCAAAACAAGATTCCTATTATTTGCCAAGAACAGCAAACAAGAAACAGTGCAAAGGTGTCTCAATGACATGAACTTTGATGGCTTTGAACCCCAATTTTTACTGAATGCCAAGCCACTTGGAATCACCCTGGACACCAATCTCAGTCTCAAGGAACACATTGCCAAAAAAACAGATAGTCTGCTGCCAGCTTTTTCTTCTAAAGAAAGTTAAACAATATCAACATAAACCCATTTCTTCCACAAAGTGACTTAAGCACTTTTCTCATATCTGGATGGTGGAAACACCCTGCTTCATGGCCGCCCAGATTCCACACTAGCCTCCCCTCCCTTTAAAGACATGCTACGCACCCAAGCCCATCTCTTCCAGGTCCTGAAGAAATATGATCACATCACTTCCATCCAGATGTTGATACATTGTTTCCCTTTGCTGGTCCTCACCATCTTTAAAACCTGCTGCATCATTTGCAAAGACATCACAACTAGCATTCCTTCTGATCTTGAGGACAAGTTCACCATCTATGGTCAATCATGATTTATAAAGCGTAAGGGTCTCCAGGTGCTGGAGTTGATAGCTGCTTTGCAGTGCTCTGTTAATTCAACCAGCCAGGTCTTGAGTCCTTTCCTGAATTCCTGGAGTGATAAGATGGTTCTGGGGTGCAGGGGAAGGTCGTGCCAGACTTTGGCCGCTAGGTGAGGGAAGAAGCGTCCTCCGCTGTTGGCTCGGTGGATCTGAGGGGTGTCTGCTTGGTTGGTGGAAGGTCATTCGTTTGTTGATGTATGCTGGTTATTCATTGTGCAGGGCCTGTATGCGAGGGCCAACATATTGATCTGGCATCTCTTATGGATAGGGAGCCAGTGTAGCTTCTTGAGGTGCAGAGTGATATCAGTCCGTCTGGGGAGGTTGAGGATGAGTCTTGCCACTGAGTTTTGTATTGTCTGCAGTCTCTTCAGGAGGCGTGCAGTGATTCCTACTTACAGAGTGTTACCATAGTCCAGCCTGCTGGTGAGGAGGGCCTGAGTGATGGTCCTTCTGGTATTGATTGGGAGCCACCTGGATATCTTATGGAGCATGTGTAGGGTGTGGAAGCAGGCGGATGAGACTGCGTTTGCTTGTTTCTGCATAGTTCGCTTGGTGTCCAAGATGATGCTGTGGATGCTGGAGTGGTCTGTCGGTGCAGGGGGGACGAGTTCCACAGGCCACCAGGCATCGTTCCATGGTGAGGCATTATTTCCAAAGATGAGGGCTTTCGTCTTGTCTGTGTTGAGCCTGAGACATTTGTCCTTCATCCAATCGGCGACGTTCATTATACATCTGTGGAAGTTTGCTCAGGTGGTGAAGTGGTCTTCTGACAGCAAGAGGATGAGCTGGGTGTCATCGACTTAGATGATGTTGAGTCCATGCAATTTGATGGTGTTGGCCGGGGGAGAGCGTGTTTAAGAGAGTGGGGCTGAGGGACGATCCTTGTGGGATGCCGCCGATGATCTTCTTGAGCTCTGAGGTGAACGGTGGGAGACGGATTCTCTGAGTTCTTCCGGTGAGGTATGAGGCGATCCATTTGAGGGTGTCTCCCTGGATTCAGATTTGTCTGTTGATCAAGGTGTGGTGGGTAACGGTGCTGTAGGTGGTTCTCAGCACACCTCCAGCCAGGTTGCCATTAGGATGCAGATTAAGTGTAATAAAGAAAAATAGAAGATGGTCTTTTCCTTCTATGCATCCTAACGGAAAGAGTTGAAGACGTGTCTCCTTAAAGAACACTACATCACAATGCATTAACCGTCCACAACCCAGCTACCCCACCTATCACTTGTTGGCTTTATGCTTGTCTTTAATCTTGTACAGCACTCCGTTGCCTTTTGGCTACGCTCACACTATAGAAATATGATATAAATATATATTAATTGAATAATTAGAGGAGCACCCCACTTAATAGCGATATATCACACTTGTAGAACAATTTTTATATGTGTTAGAACAACGTTTTTTTAGAGACAGATTCATGCAGAGGGGCCTATTTATATCTTAGCGGATACGTCTGGACTGTCGACAATTGACAGTCCCTTCCTCCTCTGTCGGAGCTGTCCTCTAGCCTGACTAATGTGTTGGGGGTTTTACAGGTGAAAGTGCGTCATGGCCCTACGGTCACCGTCGAGTGCAGACTCCTATGTCGATGGAGTAAGAGCAGAATAGTAGCTCAAGGCTGGCTTACAGCCACAACTCCACCCTCCTAATCACGATTTTGCTTTCCATCGGCGTACCCATGGCGGCAAGCCTCAACAATCTGAGTTTGTGGTTTAAAGTCTAGAAAAGGGGTTAAGCTACCTTTAACAACCTCTTGTACTTGACTACTCACAATGAACCTCATATTGCAATGTGCCACATACCTGATCTTGGATATGCCTGACGACCCACCACGTCGCCGACGTAATAGGAGCTATGTGTACTTAAATTTATTTTAACATATTAAAATCTCCTTTATTGGGGCCGTACACATATGCAACATACTCTGTTGAATGTAGGAGAAATCTGTACTTTTACATTTCAACTATAAGGTTATATTGTGATGTCTGCAAAACCAATAAATGTGTCATGTTAAAGTTAATGTGACTTAAATAAAGTGTACATAAGGTCAGACACATTTTGGAAATATAAAATGTCCGTCAAATTGTGTATGTGGTGTCATTGTTCGAGATCATGTCGGAAGCGCATACAAAATAACAAATGTCGATTATCACGTTTCATTACTACTAAATGAATAACAAAGTAAAGTAGCTCCAACATCTGTGATACGCTTACATTTTAAGTGCGTTTTATATGCACCCAATTTTAAAGTTTCATAATCCACTATCTAATCAGAATAAGTAATAACAAATGTACACACATATGTAATTAGTTACCACAGTATTATTGTTCTAATAATTTTTCTTACTTTGGCCTCTCTGAAGGGTGAGCACAAAAATATTTCCCTCTCACCTCTCCTGTTCTGTCAACATGCTTGTCATATTTCAGTTATATCGTTCCTTTACTTATGCAATCCAATTATAAAACAATTCCTAACACTCATTTGCCTTACACCAATTTGCAAGATCACCTTGACAAATACTTGCCCAGGAAAATGACAGGCAGGGCATGTGCATCTGATTTTGCGTGTGAACTACAGAAGTATTGGTAATTAAAAAGTCTTTTGCATGCCATTACAGGCTATGTGCAGTCAAGGGTTAGAAATATGTAATTACATATTTCCTATCATGTTAACAATAATACAGTAATACCCCAATATCGATTTGTAGCCTCACACGGATATTGTATTTTGTTACAGTATTTTAACAATGCCCTCAACTACTACACAAGTCATAAATAAACACATATGACCACAAATGGAAGGAAGGTTTGAGGTGTCATGAAATAATGTAGTGCATATCACATAGAAATCTATTATTAAGAGCAGAAAACCAAAAGTCAACTTAGACTACCAAATATATGAAGTCTGTACTCAACATGTAAATATTTGCAAAATAAATGCATCCTGAACAATGTGTCTGGGTACACTAGAAGAGTAAACAAATTAGAAAGGAAAAATGCTTCTCTCAATATAAAAACTAATTATAATCATAAGAAAACAAAATAATGAAATAAAACAATAAGAAACACATCATTTTCTGCACAACACAGATTTGATCTTGCTTCCAAAGGCAATGGCATCCAAATGACCTCCTCGCAAAGGAGCATATATCACTACATGAACAGACAAGTGGAATCCAGGCACCCCAATTTACGAATCGGGAGGAGAGATGGGCCTTTTCTTCAGGGGTTTTGGGGATGTAGAGGTGGTTTGGAGGAGGAGGAAAGGTGGATGGGTTGTTGGTGTGTGGGAAGTAGAGGCTGTAAGAGAAGTTGCAGTGGTGGTGGGTGTCTAAATTGTCATGTGATGGATGTGCGGTTGTGCTTTTGTACGTGTGCTGTAATGGGGGTGAAGTTTTTGATTTGGATGAATGTGTTTGTTTTGTGGATGTAGTGGTTTTGGGTGTGTGTTTGTGATGTGGTTTTTTTGAGTGATGGTATGTGTTTTTTTGAGTGTGTCTCTCTGTGGAGTGGTTTGTTTTTTTGGTTTTATGCGTTTGTGTGAGAGTGTATGTTTCTGTGGTGTTTAGCTAGTGTCTGTTGTCATGTCCTTTAGGATAGTCCCATCATGTATGTAGGAAGGTGGAATCTGACTATATGGTTGCCCCCACTTTTTTTATGGTGTTTTGCTGGTTTATGACTTAGTTGGACTGGGATCCTGCTATTCAGGGCCCCAGTCTATCTGCTTTCTCTGTAAAAGGTTTCCATGTGCCTTAGGCACATCTCTGATTGGAATCTGGAGTGCCCTTATAAGTCCCTAGTATATGGTATACTATGTACCAAGGGCATAGGTACCTCAGAGGCCTGCCAGGGACTGCAGCATGTATTATGCCACCCCTGGAAGGCCATCCAAACTGACACCACAGGTCTGCTACTGCAGCCTGGGTAAGGTGGTGCATGCACCCCTTACTGTGATATAGGTTACCTATATCACTAAATACATACACACATATAAACCTATAAGTCACTCCTAAAGCAGGCCTTATCAATCCTAAAGGCAGAGTGCATGGTTCCTATGTGAGAGGGTGCCCCTGCATGAGCAGGGCCCCTCTGCAGCGTTCGGAGACCATCTCTGATGCTGTTTGTAGTGCAGCCTGACCATATACTCTTAAGCGCATTATATCCTCGCGGTAAAATGCTAACTTTGGAATGGCTGCACCTAAACATGTCGTGTTTGGTGTCAAACATCTTGGAATACTACCCCCCCGCCAATCCTGGCGGCGGGGGTAGCATTCCACCCTTCTAGAGGGAAAGACATGTTAACTCTGGCTTACCCGGTAACTTCTTTCTGAAGCCCTGGCATCACAAAATGGATGCTGCTGCCACAGACACAAGTCTGGCCTCCTGCTGCTGGACGAAACTCCGGCAGGGGAGGCCTGGACAATAGGTTTCCTGTTGCAGGGAGGTGTGACCACCTCCCCAGACAGGATAATGTGTATTGGGGCTGGGTGGGTGCACTCTTAGAGTGCTTTGAAGTCCTGCACTGGGGGAGCAAAAGGCTCCTCTGTGCATATGCCAGTTCAAACCAGCTCAGGGGCTACCTGCCCCTGCTCTGGCGCGAAACTGGACAAAGGGAAGTGGGTGTAGCCACCCCTCCCTTGACCCTCCCATAGGTGGGGTCATAGAGTTAGTCCCTCCCTGTTTTACTGGTTAAAATGGGGAACCCTTGCCACAGCAAGATTAGATATCCCTGGACTAAACTTTGAAACTGAATCCTGGACCTTCGACGCTCTACATCACGATTAGAGGACTGAAGAATCTCCCTTGGGGTCAAGGAGTGACTCCCCTGCTTGGCAGGCACCAAAAACGATAACGACGGTCGCAAACTACGCCGCTCCCGCCGTAGTCCGAAGTCCCTGCAGCCCAAGAAGTGGATTTCCTGACTTCTCCAAGGCCATCGTGAGTCCCCAGCGAAGCTGAGGCAAGTGGACCCTACGAGTGACGAGGAACCGCGACCCCTGGGTACCGTGCACTATTGTCGAGTGCAACCCCTTCACAACGTTCTACGAACCTGTGCTTTGGACCACGTGTGGTCCCAACCTCCAGCAGGAATCCCTCCGAAGATCAGAGGCCTACACCATCCCGAGTGACCGTGGGCCCCTGTTGAGTGATTCCGCCCGAGGTGTCTTCGCGATCCCTTGCCAGCCGGCTCGTGGGTCCCCAGAAGACTTTCTAAAGAAACCAAAGGGCTCCCCTGGTTGCTCCAGGCCTGCCCTGACTTACCCTCGCTGGGTGAGTTCCCCAGACCTTGCTGGTCTGCACCATCGACGATCTTCAGCTACATTGAGACTTGCCGTTGCCAAGGCTTGTTGGGTCCAATCCGGTCGCCGACACCGCAGCACTCGACAGACATCGTGTACCAGCCCGAATCCTGCTCCTGGTCACCGACAACGCCTCCTGGACCTCGTGGCTGCAGAAACGAGATGACCGTCAACGCACCTGAAGCACCCGACATCGGTGGGCATCTGCTCATCGCCTTCCTGGTCACTGGCTAGTGACCCAGACTCTGTCCCCTCTGCTTTCAGGTTCTTCAGATCTCCGATCCACTCTTGGATCCACCCGGACACTTTCCACGTGGTCGCCAGCAGCACGTTGCAGCAGAACGCCATACGAAATCGACGACGAAACCCGACCCCGAAAGGCACCTATGCACCCGGCTTCCCTGGGTGAGGTAACACGAGTACTCCGGTGCTCCCGTGGGTAGAGACTCTTCAAAGTCCTAGATCTCAAAGGGTTTTGTCCTAGTCCTCTTTAAAGTGTCCCTTTCCTCTATTTTCCCGATCCCGACTTTCTCCATAGAAGTTAACGGCGTATCGCGGCTGTGTATTTACACTGCACGCGTCTCCCGTGGGTCCCCTGTGTCACTACCTTGGGTGGTTCCTTGTGGTCCAAGCACTTCTAGAGGCTCTAGGCCTAGTGTCTAGTTCAGTCGTGGTTCGCATACCACTTTATTGGTATATGGTTTGGTACGCCCCTAGGGCCCAAACGTGTATTTGTGCTATTACTGTGATTTAAGATCTTATAACCTATGTATTTGAACTCTAGCCTCATAAAGAGACTAGAGGGGTGTGTTTAGTAATAAATACATATATTTTGAATATATACCTGGTGTGGTGCTCTTTCATTTGGTCACTCAAGAGATTATAGACTGGTAAAACAAGCTGCTTTACATTCCTTCAAGACTTAGCCTGAAGGCTGCTCTCCATAGCTACCACTAGGATAGCTTTCAATAAGGTTGTCTTTAACCTACCTACCATAAGAGTCGATTTGGACTGGTGCAAGGTGCCCACTATAATTAGTGGACAGCATATGCCAGGCCAACTTCTCACATTGGTGTGCAGCGTGTGGGATTCCAGCTTGCTATTGTTTTACCAGATAATCTCAATTGAATTGATCAACTGAAAACCACTAAAGGTACCTAAGGTACATATAATTTAAGCTTAGAATAACAGTAAGTTCTACTGAACTTAGAGTTGTGTGTTAAGGGATAGCACAACCCTTTCTACAACTCAAGAGAGTTTAGTAGGCCACACTAGAGTAGGTAGTGCATACACCACACCACACTAGTAATGTCTTTAAAAGCAGGATCCAAAGATGCCTTGCAGGAAGCCATTGAGCTTCCACCCTCCAAGTATGACACACTCCCATTCTTGGAATTGAGAGCTTTGTGTAACGTGAGGAAATTAAGGACAGGCCAAAGTCCCACCACCCAACACCTCCAGGAGTTGTTGGTGGCTTATGATCTTAGTAAGTCCTCAGAGACTGAAGGGGTAGGAGCAGAGGGTGGGCCAGCAGATGAGGAAGGGGCCAGGGGTACCACTACCCCCAGCCCCCTCTGAAACTGACCAGGAGGGTGACAATGACCCTGACCTGGAGAACCCAATCCCTTCTGGGGAAGATGAAGATGAGGATCTAGAGAACCACACCTTTGTCCCCCCAGGAAGGATTATGAGTGTGCTCAGAAAGTCTAGGTCTCCTTCTCAGGAGTCTAACCACTCTGGCACCTCAATAGGGAGCTCTGTTTCTTCTCACAGGAGGGAATCCTCTCATGAGAGAAGAAAGAGACTGGTCCAGTATGAGGAAACTCAGCTGGAACTCAGAAAAAGCAATTAGCTTTAGATAGAGAATCCCTAGATCTCCTTAGAGAGAGAAGAAAGTTGGGACTAGAGTCCCATGGTGGCAGCAATATCCCTAGAGATAGGGAAAGGTCTTATGACCATAGAAACCTAAACAAGATTGTCCCTCCCTACCAGAGTGGGGATGACATCCACAAATGGATAACTGCACTGGAGAGGGCCTGTAAAGTTCAGAAGGTCCCCCAGAGGCAGTGGGCAGCAATCTTGTGGCTCTCCTTTGCAGACAAAGGTAGAGACAAGCTCCTCACTGTAAGAGAAGAGGATGCTGACAATTACACAGTCTTGAAGAGTGCTCTGATAGATGGGTTTGGCCTAACCACTGAACAGTATAGGTTGAAGTTCAGAGACACCCAAAAAGCTCAGACTCAAGACTGGGTTGATTTTGTAGATTGTGCTACAAAGGCTCTGGAAGGTTGGATACATGGCAACAAAGTGCATGACTTTTTAGGATTGTACAATTTGATTATGAGGGAGCAGATCCTTAATAATTGTCAAAACCAGCTTTTGCACCAGTATCTGGTGGACTCTGATCTGACCTCTCCCCAAGAATTGGGAAAGAAGGCAGACAAATGGGTCAGAACCAGAGTAAAAACTAGAAATCAGGGTGGTGACCAGAAGAAAGATTCTACTAAGTCCCAAGAGAAAGGTGGGGATAAATCTAAGGATAAGTCCCCTACAGGGCCCCAAAATTCCTCTTCTGGGGGTGGGTCCCAAACTCCTTCCTCTCCTGAAAAGAAACCATATTGCCATGTCTGTAAAAAGCCTGGGCACTGGAAAACTGATCCCAGTTGCCCCAGGATTGGCAATAAAGAAAATGTTCCTCCCACAACTACTACCACCCCTCCTGGTACTACCAGTAGTAATCCTCCAGTTGGGAGTAGTGCACCCAAAAAGTTAGGTGCTTTTGCAAGAGGAACAGAGGTGGGCCCTAGTTTAGACAGGGACCCCTCAACAGACTCCTCTGACTCTGATGGTGGTATAGGATTTGCCACCTTTACCATGGGTCCCATAGCATTGGGCAGGTACAGATTGGAGCCAATGATTAATGGTCAGAAAGCTGTGGCATTTAGGGACACAGGGGCTAGTGTCACCATGGTGGCAGGGAAACTAGTCCCCCTCACCAGTTTTTACCTGAGTTTAAGTACCAGGTGACCAACATTGATGGTGTCAGAACAGATCACCCCATGGCCATAGTCAATCTCAGCTGGGAGGGGGTCACAGGCCCAAAGAGAGTGGCAGTGTCCCCCACCTTACCTGTAGATTGCCTGATGGGCAATGATTTGGAAATTTCAGCCTGGGCTGAAGTTGAACACCAAACCCATCTTAGGATGTTGGGCGTCCCTGTAAAGGTTAGTGGGGCTGTGATGGCCACAGCCCCAGCCCAAGAATTTGGAGAGATGGAGCCTGAAAGAATGGCCCACTCTCCCCCAAAAGAGAGCACAAGGGTTGAAGAAAAGTCTTCTTCCCCCAGACAGTAGGTAAGGGTCAGCCTCCTCAGGGAACTGACCCTACCCCTAGTGAAGGAACTGCCACAGAGGTAGTCAGGCCTGGCCTGGCCACACCCCTGATGGCAGAGGACCCTTCCAAGGTGGTACCCAGTCTGGAGCAGGTAACCTGCCCCTCTCTACCCTGCCTCAGTCAGCCCAGGGCTGCAGAGGTCAGGGAGGTCAGTGGACCCCCCGGGCCCCCTGTCCAGAGGAAGCCCCCATCAGCAGATTAGGGGCACCCAGTCTAGTAGCCCTAGCCAGGTGAAAATTCCTCTACACACTGAGGGATCCCCCATACCTTTATGTAGGGACCTCCCCCAGAAGGACTCTGGTAGGCAAGGGCAAACCTGGGACCAGAAGGTTCCAAACCTGCCATGTCCCTCCAGTGTTCCATCCAAAGGGACCCAACCCCCAGCTGTAGGCAGCCAAAGGTTGACCCTTAGAGCAAAGTGCAACTCAGTCATGGAAAGACAGGCATACATGGTGACCAGTGATCTGAGGAAGCTGAGGCCAACATTCCTAGGGCCTCACTTCCCTACTCAGACACCTCACCAGCCTTGTACTTTACCTAAGCACACCAGAGGTAGTGATTCCCCATGGTGGAGACCCTCTCATACCCTTAGGGTGAGGGATTGCTTAGTGGACCATAACATAGGGGGCAACCATGCTAGTGCAGGTGCTTCCTTATATGGCCACTTAGTCAATATAGGCTCAACTGGCCAAGGTTAGCCTTATCTCCTTTCGTTTGGGGGGGTTATGTAGGAAGGTGGAATCTGACTATATGGTTGCCCCCACTTTTTTTATGGTGTTTTGCTGGTTTATGACTTAGTTGGACTGGGATCCTGCTATTCAGGGCCCCAGTCTATCTGCTTTCTCTGTAAAAGGTTTCCATGTGCCTTAGGCACATCTCTGATTGGAATCTGGAGTGCCCTTATAAGTCCCTAGTATATGGTATACTATGTACCAAGGGCATAGGTACCTCAGAGGCCTGCCAGGGACTGCAGCATGTATTATGCCACCCCTGGAAGGCCATCCAAACTGACACCACAGGTCTGCTACTGCAGCCTGGGTAAGGTGGTGCATGCACCCCTTACTGTGATATAGGTTACCTATATCACTAAATACATACACACATATAAACCTATAAGTCACTCCTAAAGCAGGCCTTATCAATCCTAAAGGCAGAGTGCATGGTTCCTATGTGAGAGGGTGCCCCTGCATGAGCAGGGCCCCTCTGCAGCGTTCGGAGACCATCTCTGATGCTGTTTGTAGTGCAGCCTGACCATATACTCTTAAGCGCATTATATCCTCGCGGTAAAATGCTAACTTTGGAATGGCTGCACCTAAACATGTCGTGTTTGGTGTCAAACATCTTGGAATACTACCCCCCCGCCAATCCTGGCGGCGGGGGTAGCATTCCACCCTTCTAGAGGGAAAGACATGTTAACTCTGGCTTACCCGGTAACTTCTTTCTGAAGCCCTGGCATCACAAAATGGATGCTGCTGCCACAGACACAAGTCTGGCCTCCTGCTGCTGGACGAAACTCCGGCAGGGGAGGCCTGGACAATAGGTTTCCTGTTGCAGGGAGGTGTGACCACCTCCCCAGACAGGATAATGTGTATTGGGGCTGGGTGGGTGCACTCTTAGAGTGCTTTGAAGTCCTGCACTGGGGGAGCAAAAG
Organism: Calotriton arnoldi; assembly: GCA_963921515.1. Taxonomy (NCBI): domain Eukaryota; kingdom Metazoa; phylum Chordata; class Amphibia; order Caudata; family Salamandridae; genus Calotriton; species Calotriton arnoldi. The sequence goes on along the minus strand of CAWUFW010007489.1, from coordinate 9,873 downwards.
GCTCCTCTGTGCATATGCCAGTTCAAACCAGCTCAGGGGCTACCTGCCCCTGCTCTGGCGCGAAACTGGACAAAGGGAAGTGGGTGTAGCCACCCCCTCCCTTGACCCTCCCATAGGTGGGGTCATAGAGTTAGTCCCTCCCTGTTTTACTGGTTAAAATGGGGAACCCTTGCCACAGCAAGATTAGATATCCCTGGACTAAACTTTGAAACTGAATCCTGGACCTTCGACGCTCTACATCACGATTAGAGGACTGAAGAATCTCCCTTGGGGTCAAGGAGTGACTCCCCTGCTTGGCAGGCACCAAAAACGATAACGACGGTCGCAAACTACGCCGCTCCCGCCGGAGTCCGAAGTCCCTACAGCCCAAGAAGTAGATTTCCTGACTTCTCCAAGGCCATCGTGAGTCCCCAGCGAAGCTGAGGCAAGTGGACCCTACGAGTGACGAGAAACCGCGACCCCTGGGTACCGTGCACTATTGTCGAGTGCAACCCCTTCACAACGTTCTACGAACCTGTGCTTTGGACCACGTGTGTTCCCAACCTCCAGCAGGAATCCCTCCGAAGATCAGAGGCCTACACCGTCCCGAGTGACCGTGGGCCCCTGTTGAGTGATTCCGCCCGAGGTGTCTTCGCGATCCCTTGCCAGCCGGCTCGTGGGTCCCCAGAAGACTTTCTAAAGAAACCAAAGGGCTCCCCTGGTTGCTCCAGGCCTGCCCTGACTTACCTTCGCTGGGTGAGTTCCCCAGACCTTGCTGGTCTGCACCATCGACGATCTTCAGCTACATCGAGACTTGCCGTTGCCAAGGCTTGTTGGGTCCAATCCGGTCGCCGACACCGCAGCACTCGACAGACATCGTGTACCAGCCCGAATCCTGCTCCTGGTTTCCGACAACGCCTCCAGGACCTCGTGGCTGCAGAAACGAGACGACCGTCAATGCACCTGAAGCACCCGACATCGGTGGGCATCTGCTCATCGCCTTCCTGGTCACTGGCTAGTGACCCAGACTCTGTCCCCTCTGCTTTCAGGTTCTTCAGATCTCCGATCCACTCTTGGATCCACCCGGACACTTTCCACGTGGTCGCCAGCAGCACGTTGCAGCAGAACGCCATAGAAATCGACGACGAAACCCGACCCCGAAAGGCACCTATGCACCCGGCTTCCCTGGGTGAGGTAACACGAGTACTCCGGTGCTCCCGTGGGTAGAGACTCTTCAAAGTCCTAGATCTCAAAGGGTTTGTTCCTAGTCCTCTTTAAAGTGTCCCTTTCCTCTATTTTCCTGATCCCGACTTTCTCCATAGAAGTTAACGGCGTATCGCGGCTGTGTATTTACACTGCACGCGTCTCCCGTGGGTCCCCTGTGTCACTACCTTGGGTGGTTCCTTGTGGTCCAAGCACTTCTAGAGGCTCTAGGCCTTAGTGTCTAGTTCAGTCGTGGTTCGCATACCACTTTATTGGTATATGGTTTGGTACGCCCCTAGGGCCCAAACGTGTATTTGTGCTATTACTGTGATTTAAGATCTTATAACCTATGTACTTCGAACTCTAGCCTCATAAAGAGACTAGAGGGGTGTGTTTAGTAATAAATACATATATTTTGAATATATACCTGGTGTGGTGCTCTTTCATTTGGTCACTCAAGAGATTATAGACTGGTAAAACAAGCTGCTTTACATTCCTTCAAGACTTAGCCTGAAGGCTGCTCTCCATAGCTACCACTAGGATAGCTTTCAATAAGGTTGTCTTTAACCTACCTACCATAAGAGTCGATTTGGACTGGTGCAAGGTGCCCACTATAATTAGTGGACAGCATATGCCAGGCCAACTTCTCACAATGTACATACCAATACATACATTTTGCCCCATCCACACGACATAAGGGTCTTACACAGGTGACCTTTTACCTAGTAGCTTACTTCTGTCTCTTCGACAACCAGGCTCTCTGTACCCTATCTTAATCTCTGTACCTGACGTACATAAACATGTCCCCAGGCACGGCATATTTATGCTGTATAAGGGTCACCACTTTTTTCATCCAAGGCCAACAGCTAGATCATGTTTGTTTAGAAAAGGATTAGCAGAGGATTAGGAAATGTTTTTAAAACATATCGATTCTAGAAGAAACCCTGGAGTGACCACTTTAGTATAAAAGACCCTCACTCCCCCTTACAGACAGAGAGGAGAATTCCTTCCAGGCTGGACCGAGACTCTGCAGGCTGATCCTTCGACCGGCAGAGACCTTACATCCCTTGCGGGGTACCATCCTTGACGCAGAGAGGGGGTCCTTCATTCAGAACCATCAGGTGAGGGGTTAAGCACTTCCCTGGGGGTTTCTTGGCTCCATTAGGATCTATCCTGACATTTACATACACATGCTTCACCTACATATCTAGGCTAGGTACATTTAGGTAGGCTACGCATCGTAGGAGTACGCCAATGCTATTGTTTTATATAATCTGCTTATATACATCTTATTAGCACTATGGTAGAAATGTATCTGCTATTTTCAATATTGGTGCTAGTGATCACATTTGTCTGCTCCTGTCTTTCAATTGTCGCAGCGAATATGTTTCATACTAGACTGACGCTTGACCAATAAATAATTATTGAAACCGTTCCAATCGTCATTGTATGTGTATTCTGAGAAAAGTAAGCAGGAGTGACTGAGCGAAAGATACCGTATTGTTTTCCATGATACCTGAGGAATCAGGGTTGTCATGTTCAGTGGTTTCCAGAAACTACACACACCGCTGTAGAATACAGGGGGGTGGTAGTGGCACTGTAGAGCTAGCTGCTCTAACGGCGGACTCATCCTGTGGGGGTGTCCAGAGTCTGTCTGCACACCAAGCCCTCAGTTTAGGTCAACCAAAACGCGCAGGTCCTGGGGGGTCCTAGGAACTACACGACACTGTGTGAGGTGTGAGTTTCCATTGTGTTTGTTTGGGTGATGGTGCGTGCTTGTCTGAGGAGGGGGGTGTTTATGTGGTGTTTGAGTGACGGTGTGTATGTGTTTGAGGGTTTGTGTTTCTGTAGTGTGTATTGATTTTGTGAAGTGTGTTTGGATGAGATTGTGTGTTTGGAAGAAGTTGTGTGGTGGTTGAGGGGGAGCTGGTGAATACGGGAGCGAACCGGAAGACAGAAATATTAGTGGATGGATGTCTGCATCAGAGTCTTGGTGTGTTGTGGATATGCCTGTGGTTTTGGAAGGCGAAGTGCTAGTTTCTGTATGTTTCTTCTTTTGACTATGAGTGTCTGTGTGTGTGTATGCCTGTTGATTTGCCTGAGTGTGTGGGTTTGAGTATGGAGCTAGTGTCTGAGGTGGGTCAGAGAAGAGGAAGGATCTTGAGAGGAAGGGGAATGGTTTTTGGTTGGTGGGAGGCAATGATGTCTGAGGGGTGGTCATGCCATGCTTCTTTGTATGAGAAAAAGACACAATTAATGGACGGAAGGCAGAACAAATCAAAACATTCACCCTCAATCAAGAGATCTGTGTTAAATCCATAATTTGTTTGCTCACCATGCTCCCCAGTTTAGACCTGGCCATATGCAAATTAGTCTCGACCCTGTGCCTCATGGGAACAGTCCAGCCCGAGCTGCCTAACCAGGTCCTCCCTGGACCGGAAACAAGCATCCTAGGACCGGTTTCGGGGTTTCACCCCTCATCAGCCAGGATAGATTGAATCCAGTGGCAATGTGAGCCCGGGACCCACGTCTGGGCATACCCGGCGCACTTAGGGCGAGGAAGCAAAAGACACACAATTGATATTGCACACACTGCACTGTGTATGCCATCGTGGAAGGCCAGTAATGGGGTTAACTGTTGAATGACCCCCTGGTTGGCACACAACAATGCAGTCTGGCCAACAGAAATGCTGTGCTGCACATCCAGAACCTACTCAGACTACAATGCTGGATGGATAGGGGCAGGAGCAGAGGTGCCTGGGGTGGAGACCCCACCCCTTTTTGGGGCTAGGTTTTGGCCAACATTGGGGGTAAACAGTAGGGAGGGTGCTGATCTTCTTGGTGGTGGTGGAGGCCTCTCAGTCCGGTGAGGTTGAGTACTCCTCTCCATTCCCATCACCTCTTTTGCCTCTGGGCCCTTCGGTCTTGGTGGTACCACCTCCAAACTCCCAGAGGACACCTGCTTCCCCACTGGCCAACTTCTACCACGCTTGTTATGGAGGACGCTGAGAATGAAAATAAAACATATGAGCCTACATGTACCTGATGGCTATAACATAAACCTTTTCTAAAACCATTTCCATAAATGTATCATAACACCATATGCTAGTCATAAAGAGCACATTAGATTTACACTTTAACATGATTCACACATTTGAAGAATGCTTAGCTACCATATGCAGCAGAGACAACGTGACTCAACACCTTTCATTCGACAGTAAGGTATCTGTGAAACTAGTCAGATAGTATAAATTAATCCTGCATCACCACCATCAACACATACATTTATGTGTAAACTTTCACTTCACCAACTTTTAATATATAATTCCATTATAGATAGTTCCACATAAAATTATGTGTGGATTTGTTAATGTGTTGTATGTGTACACAACACCTATGTAACTTCATGCATCATAAATGGTAACATTTATGTACTTGAAATTGCTAAATGATGTTGCCACCATCATATTGTTCTTATGTTGTAATAACTGAAGTCCTGTTTTAAAGGTCCTAGAAAATGATTATATAGTTCACCTTAAGAAGAAAATGTCATCCAACACTCAAGGTCTACATTTCAGAATCTAAATGATTATTTTGTGCGAGGTCAACACATGGTAAGTCTAACACATTCATAAATGACATTCCATTAAAATATATGGGTTGCTACTTGATAGGTGTCTGACATGTCATAATTACCATGATGTCCTTAGCAATTAGATAACTTCATGTGTTAAAGCCTAATGATGCACACCACTACCAGCTATACATTTCCCCTCCCTTCATGTATTTATTGAGAACACAGTACCTCATCTAATGCCACTCTGCTGGATAACGGTTAAATCCACTTGGCATAACACCTTACGTGGTCATATACCATAAATATCGTGTGTCATGATTCTGTGGACAGGACTGAGCAGTGCTATAGTGTTACAGTAATGTCTGACACCTGCAAGTGTTGTAAACATGCTTCCTAAAATAGTCATTTTGCTTTATCTGTCAAGGTTAAGTCAGTGCACATGTATGTACACGATCCCGGACTTCATTTTAGTACTGCTCCTTCACCAACTCAGATGAAACACACCTCAGTATAATCTGTATCAATATTTGACTCCTACATGGCTCTTGCTTTGCAGTTATTTTCAAAATGAACACTTATAAGAACCTGTATTCTCTGTCCAATCCTACATTATTAAGGTTAAGCTGGATTTCACCTTAAATATATGGTCTTGTGTATAAATACTATACACACAGTATGCACATATTAATTTGTCACCTGTAGGGTTTGTCCTCCATCAGCTGACTCACAACAGTTAGATACCTGAGATTGCTTTATACTCTCCACACAGGTTGTAATTATGTGTAATGGGTGGGCCAAAAGTGACTAACCTGGCTCTGTGTGTGAGATAGTTGGCCAAGGTACAATATCTTTTACTGTATTATTCTTAATCGTACACACTCATAAAGGATCTGTGGCTATATTGTGTTGTAACCACATATTGTAAAATGCTGACAGGAAACATGACTACATTTATACCAAAAACATGGGTTTCTTGTAGAAGTTGGATACTTTTCCTATTCATGAACATCCATTTTAGTTAGCAAATGTATTCATTACAACATGTAATTGAGAACTTTCAGTATATCAAATACCATTTGTTCATTGTAAACATTGCAGAGATATGTGACTCAATTGTTCCTCAGAAATATTCCTTCCTGGCCACTTTATTCAGTTGTAGAACCTACAGTACATATAAGTCTGAATCTACTAAATATGTTTTGTTGTAGACACCTTCTTCACATTAACATATCTGTTATTTCCATGTTACAAAACATCATCAGAATATGGAAATCACTTTGGCATGAGTATAAATGAAAAATTAGCTATACAAATTCCACATACTTGGAACAGGGGTGGGAGCACACCGCTTCACCTCCCAGCAAGGTTCGCCCCTAGCATTATGGTAAATGCAGTTTCAGTTACTTGCTTGCTTCAAGAGTGTTCGAGTGTTTCGCCACAGTTGGCGCAGATAGTGCTGATCTCTAGACACGTGTTTCTGGTTCTTTAACCGTCATCAGTAGAGATTACAGTCTTTCAAATTTGGGGTTTGCTGAGTAGGCTGCCAACATCTTTCTCAGGTCAGGTACCTCTCACAGGCATGCGGGTGCTTCATCCACGAGCTCGTCAGCTCAATGACTCACGGGAGTACTATTAAACAGGAACAGGGGTGGGAGCACACCGCTTCACCTCCCAGCAAGGTTCGCCCCTGGCATTATGGTAAATGCAGTTTCAGTTACTTGCTTGCTTCAAGAGTGTTCCGCCACAGTTGGCGCAGATAGTGCTGATCTCTAGACATGTGTTTCTGGTTCTTTAACCGTCATCAGTAGAGATTACAGTCTTTCAAATTTGGGGTTTGCTGAGTAGGCTGCCAACATCTTTCTCAGGTCAGGTACCTCACACAGGCATGCGGGTGCTTCATCCACGAGCTCGTCAGCTCAATGACTCACGGGAGTACTATTAAACAGGAAAAGGGGTGGGAGCACACCGCTTCACCTCCCAGCAAGGTTCGCGCCTGGCATTATGGTAAATGCAGTTTCAGTTACTTGCTTGCTTCAAGAGTGTTCGAGTGTTTCGCCACAGTTGGCGCAGATAGTGCTGATCTCTAGACACGTGTTTCTGGTTCTTTAACCGTCATCAGTAGAGATTACAGTCTTTCAAATTTGGGGTTTGCTGAGTAGGCTGCCAACATCTTTCTCAGGTCAGGTACCTCTCACAGGCATGCGGGTGCTTCATCCATGAGCTCGTCAGCTCAATGACTCACGGGAGTACTATTAAACAGGAACAGGGGTGGGAGCACACCGCTTCACCTCCCAGCAAGGTTCGCCCCTGGCATTATGGTAAATGCAGTTTCAGTTACTTGCTTGCTTCAAGAGTATTCGAGTGTTTCGCCACAGTTGGCGCAGATAGTGCTGATCTCTAGACACGTGTTTCTGGTTCTTTAACCGTCATCAGTAGAGATTACAGTCTTTCAAATTTGGGGTTTGCTGAGTAGGCTGTCAACATCTTTCTCAGGTCAGGTACCTCTCACAGACATGCGGGTGCTTCATCCACGAGCTCGTCAGCTCAATGACTCACGGGAGTACTATTAAACAGGAACAGGGGTGGGAGCACCCCGCTTCACCTCCCAGCAAGGTTCGCCCCTGGCATTATGGTAAATGCAGTTTCAGTTACTTGCTTGCTTCAAGAGTGTTCGAGTGTTTTGCCACAGTTGGCGCAGATAGTGCTGATCTCTAGACACGTGTTTCTGGTTCTTTAACCGTCATCAGTAGAGATTACAGTCTTTCAAATTTGGGGTTTGCTGAGTAGGCTGCCAACATCTTTCTCAGGTCAGGTACCTCTCACAGGAATGCGGGTGCTTCATCCACGAGCTCGTCAGCTCAATGACTCATGGGAGTACTATTAAACAGGAACAGGGGTGGGAGCACACCGCTTCACCTCCCAGCAAGGTTCGCCCCTGGCATTATGGTAAATGCAGTTTCAGTTACTTGCTTGCTTCAAGAGTGTTCGAGTGTTTCGCCACAGTTGGCGCAGATAGTGCTGATCTCTAGACACGTGTTTCTGGTTCTTTAACCGTCATCAGTAGAGATTACAGTCTTTCAAATTTGGGGTTTGCTGAGTAGGCTGCCAACATCTTTCTCAGGTCAGGTACCTCTCACAGGCATGCGGGTGCTTCATCCACGAGCTCGTCAGCTCAATGACTCACGGGAGTACTATTAAACAGGAACAGGGGTGGGAGCACACCGCTTCACCTCCCAGCAAGGTTCCCCCCTGGCATTATGGTAAATGCAGTTTCAGTTACTTGCTTGCTTCAAGAGTGTTCCGCCACAGTTGGCGCAGATAGTGCTGATCTCTAGACACGTGTTTCTGGTTCTTTAACTGTCATCAGTAGAGATTACAGTCTTTCAAATTTGGGGTTTGCTGAGTAGGCTGCCAACATCTTTCTCAGGTCAGGTACCTCTCACAGGCATGCGGGTGCTTCATCCACGAGCTCGTCAGCTCAATGACTCACGGGAGTACTATTAAACAGGAACAGGGGTGGGAGCACACCGCTTCACCTCCCAGCAAGGTTCGCCCCTGGCATTATGGTAAATGCAGTTTCAGTTACTTGCTTGCTTCAAGAGTGTTCGAGTGTTTCGCCACAGTTGGCGCAGATAGTGCTGATCTCTAGACACGTGTTTCTGGTTCTTTAACCGTCATCAGTAGAGATTACAGTCTTTCAAATTTGGGGTTTGCTGAGTAGGCTGCCAACATCTTTCTCAGGTCAGGTACCTCTCACAGGCATGCAGGTGCTTCATCCACGAGCTCGTCAGCTCAATGACTCACGGGAGTACTATTAAACAGGAACAGGGGTGGGAGCACACCGTTTCACCTCCCAGCAAGGTTCGCCCCTGGCATTATGGTAAATGCAGTTTCAGTTACTTGCTTGCTTCAAGAGTGTTCGAGTGTTTCGCCACAGTTGGCGCAGATAGTGCTGATCTCTAGACACGTGTTTCTGGTTCTTTAACCGTCATCAGTATCAGTCATTCAGGGGCGAACCTTGCTGGGGGGTGAAGCAGTGTGCTCCCACCCCTGTTTCCAAATTCCACATTCTTGCATAAGATATACTTAAAACACCTTCTGTAAATGTGTTCTCAATGTTGTGCTGTCACAACATACACAAAATAAAAAGTTAACTCATACAATAGGCCACACACGGAACATCATAATTATCCCCTTGCTGCTGCTCTCTTGCCCTCAGCTCCCCATCAAGCATGGGACAGGCCACAAGCAATATGCGGGCAATTAAGGGGTCAAGGTGTGCCGCACCTGCAACCGGGAGGACTTCCCCAGCTGGACCTCGGCTACCATTTTGGTCCAGCGACACAGGTCTTCCCATCGCTTACGCCAATTAAGGTTATGGCGCATATGGACCCCTAAGGTCTGCACTTTTGCTGCGATGGCCCTACAGAAGCCCTTTTTGCAATGGGGGCTGACCTAAGAGATGAGAAAACATAACAATTCTAGAATGATTTTTACAGTTCTCACCAGAATTATATTTATACCTTCCAGTCCAAAAACGTTTGTTGACGACAATTTAAACAATACCACTTATAAGTGTTTTGACAATGTATGAATGGGGAATACTCAGCTACTTTAGTTTCATGAACATCATTTTAGTGTATATACATATTTATACATGTTTGTGTGTAATATAAATATGTACACATACATTTCAGCTTTAAGTTATCGCTTACGAGCCTTACCTTAATGTGTGTATGTATATATATATTCACTGAAAAAACCATAGGTTCCAGACACGTTATAGTTAGAAATTAGCATTTAAAAAACCTTTGAAATTCACTGAAAAAAACATAGGTTTTAGGGACAGTTATAGTTAGTTGGACATTTCACTCGTACAAAACCATAGAAATTCCCCCGTTTTAGTTAGTTCAGCTAACTATAACTCGCGCCCCGCAATGCACTGCTGATGACGTCACATATTACATCACTCATGACATGGTCAGTGACATCACTGATGACATCACTGATGACATCTCAAATGACATCACTGATGACATCACTGATGACATCATCCAGTGACTGTGTGTTTCTGTAAAGTTTAAATATGTTTAATATATATAGGGAAAGGCGTA